>VMDO01003545.1:0-55104 GCA_007922755.1 Pedetes capensis
ACCGGATCGGATGCCACAGGGCTACCGCTGCAGGCATTTCTGTATTAGTTATTATATTAATTACTCCGGATCTTGGTCCAAAAAAAAGCCATAAACCTAAAGGTGCATATTATTATGGAATTTAATCACAATTCTAAACATATACTCCCATCATATTTACCTGAGAATACTGAAGGAAGCTACAATTTAAAGGGGGGAAGGTCACTTCTTTGGGATTTTGGGTGAATGTTTTATTTTCTCTAGTAATTTTTATTGATATATAACAAAACATTTTATTATGTTTAGCACTAGATTTACCTAAAACAGACAATACTATTTTAAAAGTGCTATTGTAAATATTATGTTTTAAACTGCTATGACTTTAAAGCAACTTTTAACAACAATCCAAAACAAATAGTGACTTTGATTTTATTTGCTTGTTTATTCTGAGATGCAACTGCTGATTGTGGTGCCATTTTCCCAAATTCACTGATGTAACCTAAAAATCTGAATTTAGCATTATACACAAGAAACCTGCTCAGTAGCAATATACTTGCTAATACTCCATATATACCTGATTTTAAGTAAAGCTAAACACTTAAAACTAATTTAAACTACCACATGATGGCTTTCTCCACTTCGTTCTAGTGCATTTTAATAGACACGAAGACTGACGACATATTTTAACTAGAAAATTTGTCTTTCTAATTACTTTGAAAGAACACATATGGAAAAATAAGCCAGGTGCCATGGTTGTTGTTGTTGTTAGGTGCCCTCGGGTTGGTATCCGACTCATACCAACCCTCACAGGGTTTTTAATGGCTGTTTTGGGATTGCCTTGGGAGTGGATTGCCAGGTCCTGCTCCCATTTTGGGAGTGCTGGGAATTGAACTGAGGACCTCAGAGACTGCAGCGCAATGCTCTACCAACTGAGCTAAATCCATGTCTGGAATTCCAGCTCCTTGAGAGGCTGAGGCAGCCCAGTGGCAGAGTACTTGCCTAACAAGTGTCAGGCCCTGAGTTCAACCCCCTAGTACTGAGGGAAAAGAGAAAATAAAAAAAGAAAAGAAAATTAACCAGTCTAATACATACCTTTTTGTAATTAAGCCTCTAATTCATATGATAAATTATTGTTCCCAATCCTAAAGTCTCAGATTTAGAAGGAGCTCTTACATCTAGTCAAGCTCTCTACCAAATAAGCTCCTTCTTACAATGTTCCTTGCAAATTCCCATCTGACTAAAATGCCTTCACTCCTAACCACTACATAAAAAATCTTCTAAAATCGGTTCTTGCCATTAATCTGAACACTGAAAAACAATTCCTTTGAAGTCTTTGAAAATCACAGTGTAAATATTCTTCTCATAAATCCTGAAAGTACAGATCTAGAAAAGGGCCTATCACTGATATATCAAATGCTGGAAGACTGCACAAAAATCAGCTAATGAAGGTAGCAATGATAATAAAATTATAGCTGTCAATTCAAACAATCTTGTTTCATTTTTATCAAGTTCCAACTCTTAAGTTTAATAAGTATGTAAATTTATTTTAAGTCGAAGTTAGATTGACTTCACCTAAAAATGAGTACCTGCAACTCTAAAATATCAAGAATTGTGGCAACAGATACAAATGCTGTTCTTCACAACTTCATTTTGACTAACACTAAATTCTCTCTTGAATCTACTGCGTTACAAGCACTTTTGAAAAAAACGTTCTCCCATGTAGTTCCTAACCCTCCCCTCCATATGCCTTTCTTTTCCTCACCAGCTGGAACCTGTCACAGTAACAGATCATCACATATGATACAGAAATAGTTGATCCTGCCACAGAATGAGGCTAACACATCTAAAACGAGGCACGGAAAAAGACAAAACACAAAACAAAACTCAAGACCCTCTTGAATAAATCATTTACCTCGGTCTGGCTTCATTTTCACATCCGATTTCCACCCAAAATGCTGTGAAACAGAACCGTGGGTTCTTTCAACAGGCTCTCCCAGATTCAACAGCTTCGGCTTCGTCTTCAAAATGCTAAAAAGAGATCGAAATAAAATTAATCTGGCCCTGGTGTTCACCCCCCAGACCTTGCAAGAAAACTACTGTTAGGTTAGGCCTCTTCCTGGCACACACTGCGGTGACAACACCATGGCAGGTCTGGGGAAAAAAAAAAAAAAGCAAAACTCTCTCTGTGCCGCCTCCCCCGCAGCTCTTCCAGACCGAACACCTCTCTTCCCCGCCCCTGTGCACTCCAGGCCAAGGTGTCCTTCTCTGACACAGCGTCTCTGAACCAAAAGCAACATCTATTTATAACCCGGAGGTACAGGAAAGAAGAAGACAAAAAAAAAAAAAAAAAAGATTTCAAGCCACACGAGCTAACGAACCCTCCCGTACAAATCGCCTCTGGGGAACAGTAGCACCTCCACCGCTGCCGGTATAAAAATCCTTCCACCCGGCGCCTGGGCGCTGGAAACTCTTCCAGCCACCGCCCCCACCCCAGCGCCTCCCAGGAGCTCCGCCCGCCCCGCCGGGCCTCACCTGTGTAATTACCCTCTGGCTAGCCTTCCTGCTGCACCCGCGGTCAAGTTTACACAATTAAGAGGGTCAGAAAGAAACCCGAGGCATCTCCTAGCGCCCAGCAACCCCCCAACCTCCCAGCTCAAACGAACTTGCCCGGGGCTGTCCCGGCTCGCCCCCTAACCAACCCACCACGGGGTCTGGGGTGCCCCTCGAGGAAGGGGTTCCCGGCCTGGGGGCGGGTGCCCCGCCAACATCCCCCGCCCCGACGTCCTGCAGCCCCGCCGCAGCGAGCGCGGCGCCTACCCCTCTCCCTGCTGGAGAGTTGTTTTCATGGCGCTCCGGGCCGGCCCGCTCCTCGGCTCCCCCGGCCGGCCGCCCGCGGCGCCCGCGCTCGCTCCGCCGTCCCAGTCACTCCTCGCCTCGGCGCTGCTCTCCGCCGCTCGTCCGGCCGCTCACATCACACCTCCGCCTCACACCCGAGGCGCCCGGGGGTGCGCGGCCCGCGAGCGTGCAGTGCGGCGTGCAGCGGCCCCCGCGGCTGCCCTAGGGGGCCATGGGGGCCCGAGACTGCAAGCCCAACGCGGCTCCCCGGCGCCCCTGTGGCCATCCACCCCCGCCTTAGCCGCCGCCTCACTCCGCGCCGGGGGCTCAGCCCCTCGCCCGGCCGCCGACTCGCCCCCGAGCCCCGCGGCCCCCGGGCTGCGCCCCGCCCGACGCCCAGGCCGGCCCGCTTGCCCTGCGCCGCTGCCAGCTCCTCGCCCGCCCGCTGTCTCTAGCTCTGGCGCCCCAGCTCCCGGTCCCCCTCGCTCGCCCAGTTCTTTCTCTGCTGTTTGCCCTGTCAAAACACTGTCCGGGTCACGTGTCCCAACAACAGCCAACCCACCGCTCGTCACTTCCTCCCCGGCGGCCTCTGCGGCGCTGGCGCCCGGTTGCCATGGCAACGTCGCCGCACGCCGCGGGGCTGTAGTTCAGGGGCCGGGTGTTCTGTGTCTTGAGTGCGGCGCTCCGGAGGCCGCAGAGACGCTGGGCTCCTCCGCCGGCTCTGGCCTCGGGCCCGCGCTCGCTGCCAACTGAAGCGCGCGTCTGCGGCCAGGCATTGAAGTGGCGTTGTTAGAACGCAGGGCAACTGGGGAGATGTTATCCGAGGGCCAGCCCCAGACGTGGAGGATAATTATAGGCTTCTCCTCCTCCACACGGGATGCTGGCACACGGCTCTGATCGAGCCCCAGGTGGATTGCAGTACACGGTGGAGCCTGGGGGGGATGTGGCTGAGACAGGAAGGTGGGCACCCATGCATGTCAGGGAGTTTTAGAACAGGCTGCCCCCTCACCCAACATTTCCCCAGATCTCTCAGGGTTCTACCAGGATTCAGAACCCAATCTTCGGCAGCGCTCCATGAGCTAAAAATAACTCCTAACTTCTAAAACCCTGACTCATAGGCAAGAGGACACTTTTGACACATGTTATTGTTGGAGAGCTGTAATTTTGTTGTTGTGCTATAACAATGTGACATGATGACATTTCGTGTTGTGAGGTTGTGTCATCCTTTAAGCACAAACAGATGTCAACAATCTGCTGTAATTAAAAAAAGCAGCCCTAACAAGGGCTGCAGCTATTTGCTACTCAGTTTATAGGCAAAGTGCACACGAGATTGTGAACTCAAGCAGAGACAAGAAGTACAAAATTTGCAAGGCTCTGATTTCATTAGAAAAAAAATTTTTTTAGAAATAGTTTTGCATACGAGAATCACAACAGGAAAGTATTAGGACAGGTTTAAAGGCTTTTTTTTTTTTAACTTTGTTCTTTGGATTCTTCTGTTTCTAAAGTGTTTTTGTTTTGTTTTGTTTTTGTTTTGTCCTTGTTTTGTTTTTTGAGCCAGTCTTGCTGTGTAGCCCAGCCTGGCCTGGAACTTGCTGTGTAAACCAGGCTGGCCTCAAACTTACGTAGATCCTCCTGCCCCAGCCTTCCAAGCGTAGGAGTATAGACGTACTCCGCTATGCCCACCTTGTTTCTAAAATTTTAAGAATATGCATTTCTTTTGCATCAGGGAAGTTTTTGTAAAGCGCAAGATTGCCTATAGCTTTTTTTTTTTTTTTTTTTGCTTTCGATCAAATACATGAAATATGTTTTACTAAAAAAGTAATATTTTCTAGATGTTTAGATATGTTCAGTAAAATAACATCCACAGCTGCAATTACTAACTTAAACTCCAAGACTGCATCTGATCAGAAGAGCAGCACATTCAAGGAGGATAGCATTTAACTTTTACTGAATGTTCTGGCATCATGAAGATGAAATTTATGACAAATGGCAACAGTTCTTTAATTGATATAGTTGCTCCAAAGATTAATTCCCAGTAGATTTGACATTGATATGACTGAATACTGTATGATGTAGTTTTTTTTAAAAAAGGAACTGAAGTTTTATTTGTTCTACAGTCACTTCTCAATTAACCTTGGTAATGGGAGACAGAAAGAACAGTTACAGATAATCCAAAATCCTAAATTTAGCACAGCAGCTGGGGTCAGAAAACAGATATTGTAAAAGGCTTACTGGGTGAATAAGCAGGGAGATCTGTGATTTAGTTCCTCTCCCTCTGCCTAATTTGCAAGAGGTATAAGGACCAACGCAATGGTGAGAACACAAGCCAAGAATATTGCATAACCTGGACCATAAACTATTCTCTTTTAAATAAATTTTAACATCACATGGAAAAATGATGATGTCAACATGTATTAGACTAACAAGAAACTTTTTGTTGAGACTCAAATCTGATTAAATATTTGATATAATTAAGACAGTGGAAAAGCTCTTCTAAGAAGTGTATATCTAGAGTTGGGGATATAGCTCAGTGGTAGAATGCCTGACTAGCAAGTGCAAGGCCCTAGGTTTGGTTTCTAGCACCAGAAGGAATAAAAATCTCCAAAAAAAGTGTATTTTGACTCATTCATTACTCAACTCAGTGTGTCACTCACAGAACCTGAGCACTCAATGTCTGCTAGACATATACTAGTCTCTGCAAATAGAGAGACTAGACCCACTCAGACAGGTTTCCTACTTTTGTAGAGTATACAGTACTAATACAATTGGATGGTGGCAGTCAAGCCACATTCTGCAGCTATAGTTTGATCTATAAACATAAGGTGCTTAGATCCTGAATTCTAGAGCAACCCTGTAATTGTACAAAACATGCCCAGAGTGGTTGAAAATAAGGCCTTAAACTGGCAACTCACTCTTAATTGTGGGTGATAATCCAAGCAGAACAAATATTTCTAGTTTCTACTTGGTGAGGGGATAAGGGCAGGTGAAACAAAGGAATCAAGACAGCTAGCAGGAATCAAGAAAAATGAAATAAGGTCATTTGCAGCAAAATGGATGGAATTAGAGAAAATTATTTTGAGTGGACGAACACGAGCTCAGAAAGAGAAACACCACATGTTCTCACTCATATGAAGGAGCTGATTCAAAATTACAAGAAGGAAAAATCCTATTCAAAGGTCGGATCATAATAAAAGCCGGGGGGGGGGGGAGATAAGAATGATGTCAATATAAATGGACTAGAAATCGCATGTAATTGTTCTAACAAGATTAAAAACAAAGACCACTACAGGAAAAGTTTCTATCTTAAACAGAACTGGAACCCAAGGACATATAGAAAAAAACTACTAAGTAAAAGATAGAGAAGACTTAGATGGGAAACTTAGATGGGAAGGGGGGAAGCATAGGGGAGGGTAAGGGGTCACCTATATGAATAATGTTTATCAAAATGCATATATGGAAATGTCACAATGAAAAGCATGTCAACATGAAACACATTAAGATGTACATTAAAAAATTCTAATTAAAAAAAATAGACAGCTAGCAGGAACCTTACCCTTTTCCTATCTGATCTGCAATCCCTTTTGCTTTCCAAAGCCATATGAGTAATTAACTTAAAAAAATTAACTTGTCTTCAGCAGAATCACCCCCTTAATCTTCACAGGTTTTGCTGAAATGAGCAATGTATAACAAAACTGCACCGGATATCATGGAGTTCTTTTTCTTGCTAAGAGAAGGATAGTTGGTATGCTCATTTTATTTATACAAGGTTGTTACTGTGTCCAATGTCATGGAACCAGTTCAGGATTCAGGATGAGCTTCTCCAAAGCAGAGACTGGTACCTCTTCCTTCTACCTCTAGTACCTAACAAGGGTCCTAATGCAGTGTGGGAGTCCAATAATGTCAGGCTTTATAGTAACAAACTTTTATTGTACCTGTCCATAAGCTGTACTCTTAATACTGGCTTAGCATTTTTCTCATTACTGAGATAAAGCTGCAGTTCATTTCTTTCTAAGAAGGAAATATTATAGAGTTACTGCTAAGGTATTGGGTTCTATAAACATCCCTACACCTTCCCTTTAATTGGTTGGCTGGTTTGTCCTATTTTGATGCTTCTGTTTGTATGCTCTCTATAGCCACAGGTATAAGGAAGTAAACAATGATTCTTTCTGGTTCCTGCCTGCAGAAGTGACTGTAGTAGTTAGAAATTGAAGGGCCTCTAAACAACTAGCCATAGAAACATTTTTCTTTATATTGTTTTGAGATAGAGTTGTGCTATGCAGCCTAGACTTGCCTGAAATTTACTATGCAGTTCAGGCTGGCCTCCAACTGTTGATCCTCCTGCCTCAGCCTCCCACATGCTAGGATTGCATGCTTGAGCCGCCATGCCCGATTGGATGTCTTTAATTAACCTGAAGGTTTGCTGAGCTGCTGGACGTCTCTGAGTCACAAAGACTTAATGTCTTTTTAAAAATTAATAATAAAGCCTTGTGTGGTGGCATTTGCCTGTAATCCCAGCACTTGCGAGGCTGAGGAAGGAGGATCGACATGAGTTTCAGGCCAGCCTGGTTTACACAGAAAGTTCCAGGCCAGCCTGAACTACACAGCAAGATCCTATCTTAAAAACCAATATAATAATGATAATAATAACAACAATAGTAATAATAGCCAGGGGTGTTGGCCCACACGGGACTCTACTATACTGTACTCTGGAGGATGAGGCAGGAGGATCAAGAGATCAAGGCCATCTTGGGCTACATAGGGAGACCCTGTCTCAAGAATAATTTAATAATCATTGTTCATTTGTGACAGTAATTGTGCTCTGTACTATGCATGCACACACACACACACACACACACACACACACACACACACACACACACACATTTAATGCCAAGAGGATGATACTATATCATGGATTAAAATATTGAGGCTCAGCGAGGCAAGTAACTTTCCCAAAGCTACAGTTAACAAGTGAAAGCAACCTGCTTTGTGAATGAGCTCATTTAATTTCCCATTACAACATCTTGAAGTAAATAATTCCAAAAAATTCAAATAAGGAAAGGTTCAGAAACATTGACAAGTGGGTTGCACACTTGGAATTTAAATTGGTTTATATAGCTGGGTCCTGTGGCCCCAGCAATTCCAGAGGCTGAAGCAGTAGCATCACGAGTTCAAAACCAGGGGCAGCTTGTGCCATTTAAGGAGGTCTCCTCAAGATAAGAAATAAAAAATGGCCAGGCACAGTGGCTCACGCCTATAATCCCAGTGACTTGGTAGGTGGAGACAGGAGGATCACAGGTCTAGGCCACAGGCAGCCTGCATAATTTAGTGAGATCATGACTCAAAATAAAAAGTAAAAAAAAAAAAAAAAAGCTGATGATGTAGCTCACTGATAGAGTGCTTGCATGTGTAAGCATGTGTGAGGCACTGGGTTCAACCCTCTAGGTCTCAAAATCATGATCATGATCATCATCATCATTATCATCATCAAATAAATACAAACAATGATCTAGTGGTACAGCTCAATGGTAGAGCATTTGCCTAGCATGAATGAGGCCCTGGGTTCAAACCTCCAATACCGCAAATAAACAAATAAATTAACCAATTAATTAAAATAAAAATTGATTTATATAAACTTAAGATCGGTGCTTTGGGATATAAATTCTAAGTAGATTATCTCTCCTTTGTTTGTTATATGTAAACTCCAAAAAGCAAATAGCCACATTTAGAGAATAATAGCAAAAATTTCTTGAATGTTTTAGTAAGCACTATTCTGAATGCTTTATATATACTAGTCCATTTGTTCCTCACAGCACACTTATAAAGTAATATTATCCCAATTTTATAACCAAATAAGCAGGAAAAAGGCAGATAAACAACTTGCCCAAAGTCAAACAATTAGGCAATAGCAGGATTCACACCCTAGGAATATGACTTGGAACATAAACTTTTTTTTCTGATTTTTTATTTTGAGACAGGGTCTCATTAAGTTATGCAGGCTGTTTCTGGCCTTGAACTCACGATCTTCCTGCCTCCACCTCCCAAGTTACGAGGATTACAGGCATGTGCCACAATGTCCAGCAGGAACATAAATTCTTAACTGCTACCACTACCTGTTAGTGGTCTGTTTTTGTATGGTTTTCTACCCAGACCCTATTTCTTCCTGCCACTGGGCTTCTGCCATTTCATCTACATGGGATCACTCCTCAGCTCCTATCCAAACCCTTCTGGACTATCAGAGCCTGAAGTCTCACCTCACGATGTCTTCTAGAACCTACATTCACACATATCATTTGTCTTTTTTCTAAATGCATATTGTACTTATGATCTTTAAATCACCTATTCCTAATTCTGCATAAGGGCAGAGATAGACTGTGGCTTTCAATCCCTTTGTACTTCCTATGTTGAGTAGCACTAGGCTGGGCACAAAATTCAGGTAATTACTAAAGATTTGAAGCCCTCACTAGGCTCTAGAACTGTTCTGGCCAATATAATACTGGTTGTCTGTGGCTATTGAGCTCTTGATGCATGATTAATGAAACTGAGAAACTGTCCAGCAAGGTGTATCCCTGTAATCCCCACGACTCAGGAAATGAGAGGTGGAGGCAGGAGGATGGTGCATTTGAGGCCAGAGGCAACCTGTGTAACTTAGACCCTGACTCTAAATAAAACATTAAAAATGGGGAAAATGGACTGGGGGTACAGTTCAGTGGTAGAGCACTTGCAAAATATGTGCCACGCCCTGGGTCCAACCCCCAGATCCTCCCCCCCAAACCTCCTGCATTTTAAAATTAATTTAAATAAATTTCCACTAATGGGATCAAATTCATTTTTAAAACTAAATATGTTTGGAATACCTTGGGTATGTGAATATTTTTCAATTGCAAATTTTAGGAAACCTAAATACAGACCAAGTATTCCTTCCAATGATAATTTAAGATCCAAATTGAAACATGCTGCAAGTATAAAATACATACCAGATTCCAAAGACTTAGTGCAAAAATGTAAAATATTTCTATTAATATTTTTTAAAATATTGATTACATGTTGAAATAATATTTAAGATATATTGGATTTATTTTTGAATTTTTAAAAAATGCGGCTGCTGGAGAAGTTAAAGTTACATATGTAACTCCCATAATATTTCTGTTACACAACATTACCATATGACTTAGTGGCTTAGCAATATCATGAAAGACATTTCAAAACCAGCCACATTCTTCAACCTAGTCATGCCTTTTTGGGTTCTTTGTCTTGTGTTTTGGTTTTTTTTGAGATAGGGCCTCACTGAATAGCCCACGCTGGCCCTGAACTCCCAATCCCGCCACAGACTTCCCAGTGCTGGGATTACAGACATGCACCACCAGTCCAGGCTAAGTGATGCCTTTTTGTTGTTGTTCCAGGTACTAGGGGCTGAACCAATGGCCTCATGCATACTTTGCAAATGCTCTGCCACTGAGCTGCATCCCCAGCCCTTTTTTTTTTTTTTTACTTTTTTGAGACAGGGTCTCACTAAATTATGCAGACTGCCCCTGGTCTCAAACTTGCCATCCTCCTGCCTCTGCCTCCTAAGCCACTGGGATTGCAGGCGTGCGCCACCACGCCTGGCTCAAGGCTCAAAGATTCAGTACATTCTAATGAGATTGAATGCAACACAAAGTTGTGAAGGCATACCATAGATGCCGTGGGAGTGTTTGCATAGAAATGAGTTTTCTCTTCTTATCTGTTAGAGGATCCCACAGAGAACTCTTACCCTAAACAGCCTGAGCTATTTTTAGAATCAATGATGACTGGACTTTACTAACCAGCTAGACTCTTCCGGAGCTAGTAAAGATATTCAGTCTATTATAAATCAATTTCTTCTTCTCATTTTCCTCCTCTTCCTCCCTACTTCTCCTTCTGCCTTATCCTCCTCCTTCTTGTTCTTCTTGAGATAGGGTATATGTAATCCAGGCTGGCCTGGAACTCTCAATGTCCAGTCTCAGCCTTGAGAGTGTCAGGATTACAACCAGGCACTATGCCTGGCCTCCTTTTACTGTTTTCGTCAGAATACATCAGTTCATTGAACACAATGAAAATTCCACAACAGTGCTTTTCATTGTTTCTTTAAAAGGAAATTCTATACCATTGACTTGAAAAGTAGATATAAACAACAGTAGTGATCTGTATCTGAATGTACAATATAAATTAAATAATCAGGTGTTTTTTTGAAAAAAGTTTTGAGCAGAGTTCAAAATTTGTAAGAAAACCTTTTTCTTAGGTTATTATCTTGAGGGCTTTTTTTTGGGGGGGGGGTAAAAGACCTGTAAGAATCACAAAAACTATAGAAATCTCTTAATTCCTCTTCACAAATAGGAAAACTCATAATTGAGACTAAATTCTTCACATGTAATAGAAAGAGCAGGATGCTGTTGGGCACAGATGAGCTGTGTCCAGACCCTCATAGGGTTTTCAATGGTTGATTCTTTCGGGATTGCTTCACGGAGGTGATTGTCTCAACTGTCTCCCACTTTTGTGGTGCTGGGGATTGAACCCCAGTCCTCACATAGTGCAGAGCAGCACTGTATCAACTGAACTAAACCCCAGCTCTCCTTGGCTGACTGTTTTGGGAGTGAGCTGCCAGATCCTTCTCCCAAGGCTACATCACCTGGTATTCCCAGGTGGTATTCCACCCAAATACAAATTGGGTTCTACCCTGCTTAGCTTCCTAGAGCTGGGAAGATTGAATGCCAGGGTGCTTTGGCTGTGGGCTGCTAGAGCAGGATTGTTGTTGTTGTTAGGTGCCATTGAGTCGAGTCTGACTCATAGCGATCCTTGTAGGGTTTTCAATAGCTGACTGTTTTGGGATTGCCTTGGAAGTGGGTTGCCAGGTCCTTCTCCCATTTTGCAGTGCTGGGAATCAAACGCAGGACCTCAGAGACTGCAGAGTAGTTCTCTACCAACTGAGCTAAATCCCAGCAGGATAAAACAATCTAAATTACACCTGTGATAAATCTGATTTCTGCTGCATCTCTCAGAACCCCAAAGCTCAATTCAGCATAAAGATAATTCTAGAACTGATTACTTACTCAGTGTGTATGTGTCAGTAATTTCATACTGCCATGCTTCAGAGAGAAAGGAACGTTAGCTGTTTCTTCTTTTAAATTGCACAGGAAAATTCTGTCCCTGAAACTCAAAGTAATTGGTCTTTATTTCCAAAATGTCATTTCTATCAAATGTGAGTTTAATTCAATTCAGCATTCATTGACTGTTATATGCCAAATACTTTCTTGGGCCCTACAGAGCCAGAGACTAGAAAAGCAAGTACTTGCCTTCAGAAAGCTTTATTAATCCACAAAGGAGGCAGCCATGTGAATAAAGAATTGCAACTTAGCTTGATAACAGCAAAAAAATTTTAAACAATGTGCATAAGGAAAAGGGTTACACAAAGAGGAGAGGGAGGAGGTCTAGGAGAGAAAGTCAATGAAAAGAACTTACTAGCTATGTTTTAGAGGATGAAGAGGCGGTCAGACAGGCAGAGTAGGGTGGGGTGGAAGATGGGGAAGTGTTCCTGACAGATAAAGCAACACGTCACTGAGGTATCATAGACTATGTCAAGACATCATACTGGAAGCCAGGCACGGGGAGGCAGAGGCAGGAGGATGGAACATTAAAGGCCAGCATAAGCTACATAGGGAGCTCTATCTTAAAACAACCAAACCAAAACAACAACAACAAAAGAATATTAGTATTGCTTTAAGCCTAAGATTTGGAATAGTTTGTTATGTAGCACTCTTACAGCTATTGGTTGGTTGGTGTTGCCGCCGAGTCGGTAACCAACTCATAGTGACCCTCACTCATAGCGTTTTCAATGGCTGACTGTTTCCGGATTGCCTTGGGAGTGGGTTGCCACATCCTTCTCCCATTTTTGCGGTGCTGGGAATTGAACTTGGGACCTCAGAGACTGCAGTGCAGCACTCTACCAACTGAGCTAAATCCCAGCCCGTATTACAGCTATAGCAAACCAATACAGGCATATTAGTTAATTTTTATTTTATGTTGTGGGTGACTGAAAATGATGAAAGATTTTAATAAATAGGTAGATTGTTTCAGAAAGATGGTTTCAACAACCAAATGGAAGAGGGAGATGGAAAGAGGATTGTTGGGGAGGTGGTAGCAAAGAAGGTATGCCAATGATCCGATCCCCAAACTATATAATTCTGAAATAAAGAAGAGGTGGTGGGATGGAGTAGAGAAGACAAACTGGAGAAATGTAGGAGACAGAGCTGATAGAATTTGGGTGATGACTGGCAAAGAGAGAGGGAAGTCTTTCCCCTTTTATGCTCTTGGAATAGTTGGTGGACCAGCATGTATTTTAATAAGGTAATTGTTGTTGTTAGATGCCATAAGTTGTGTCTGACTCATAGTGACCCCGAGGGTTTCCAATGGATGATTGTTTTGGGATTGTTTTGGGAGTGGACTGCCACATCTTTCTCCCATTTTTGCAGTGCTAGGCATCAAACCCAGGTCCTCAGAAAGTGTGCAGAAGCACTCTACCAACTGAGTTAAACCCCAGTCCTACAAGAGAAAAATCAGATTGTCTAGTGAGGGGGGGAGTGGGTGAGACTAGGAGTCTAGCTTTAGACACATTGTGTTTGAAAAAACTATAGACATCTCCACAGACGTTTGGATGGCAGGAAAAGATTCTGCTCTGGAGCTTATAGATGAGGTCTCATCTGGATTGTGTGTGTTACATGAAAAGCATCAGCATTCAAATGTTGGTACTCCCTGGGAGTAGATAAAAATGTCAGTGTTAGGGGATATTAAGAAGGAAAGGGTGCAGCAATGTTGGCTGTTTTGGAGAAGTCAAATAAGATAAGGACTGAGAAACATCTTTTTCTATTTGGCAGTCATGTTGATAAGAGTTAGTAAATTTCAGGCAGGTTCAGGGAAATGGAGCCTGGAAATAAGGAACCACTGAGGCAAGGTGGTCACCAAGCAACCAATTTGGTCACCTGAGTTTCAATCAGACTCCATAGGTTTCATTCTCCAAAGTCCCATTTTTCAAAGGGTAGTGACCTGGTCAACAGTCACCAGATCAATGAATCTTTAGGTGGAAACAATGGAATAAGCTCCCAGCTTCTCAAGAACTTACAACTTAAAACAGTATAAAAACCCCTAGACTATAACAGACCCACCTTGGGTACCAAGTTGCAACCCCCTCTGTTCATACAGAGGTTTTGTTTATCCTCTCAATAAAACCTTCTATCTCTCACTTGCCTTTGTTATGTGTGCATAGACACAAGAATTCAGTGCCCAGTACCTGACCAGAAACTGATCTTAATGTCACCAGTAAAAGAAGGAACACTTCCTTCCTTCTTTCCTTCCTTCTTTCCTTCCTTTTTTCCTCCCTTTCTTCCCTCCTTCTCTTCCTTCCCTCCCTCCCTTTCTTCTTTCCTTCCTTCCTTCCTTCCTTCCTTCCTTCCTTCCTTCCTTTCTTTCTTTCTCTCTCTCTCTCTCTCTCTCTCTCTCTCTCACTCTCTTTCTTTCAACTTTATTTTTACAGATGGATAGAGGTAAACTAGGCCTAATTAAACTCACTATGTATTCAGAAAATTACCCACAATTGGGAAATTCACAATTCACATTGCTTTGAGCCAAATCCCTGCTTCCATGGTGGTATAATTCTGAGAATAGTTGGTAGATTTATCCTGAGCACCTATTTTGGGAATTCACCATCATTTGTACTAAATCCCATGAATACTATTATCCATGACCTCTTGAGATGTTCCAACAAAATCTCACATGTACAGATTTTTCAGAAATTGTTTTTCTGAGAGTAATGTACTTCAGAGTTGTTTTCTGATTTATGAGAATGTCACATATTAGAAACTAAAATATTTCCCCAGCTCTTACTCATAAATGTCCATGTATTGAATTTTTCTGCAGTGTGCTATATATATTTTCCTCTCAGTAAATTATGGCTCATTCCTATCTCTTCATCAGCATATACCATCGTGATTCCAGGAAACATGACTGGGTATGGGTGTCTTATCTAGGAAATGAACTCCACACAGTAAAGATATTTTATGAAGACGTGGCAACATAAATATGAAGTAAAATCAGTATGGCTGTTTTGATTATTAGATATTGACATAAGATAGTTTTTGGTTATAGCCTTTTTTCCCCTGTCATCCTCGGGGGTTGAATGGAGGGCCTCCCATGTATTTTGCAAGTGCTCTATTACCAGGCTGCATGCACAGCCCAGTTTTTCTTTTATTTTTTTAAATTTTGATTCGTGGTCTCTCTAAGTTATGCAGACTGCCTCTGGACTCCAACTCACAATCCTCCTGCCTCTGTCTCCCAAGTCACTGGGATAATAGGTGGGTGCCACTATGCTCAGTTTGATTATAGCCTTTAATAGTATGGTAGCACTGGGCCCTGCCAGGTACGTTAGAGTACCTGCCCTGCTGGTGGTTCGCTTTTTGCCATATAACCGTAACTCTCTTGGCCACAGTGATTGAGCCAGGGATCAATGCCCAACCTGAAGGCAAACCTCTATAAGATGGCTGGTGGCCTACAAAGTGGCCCAGAGCTAGAGAACTGAGCCAACCAGGAGAGCATTGCACTGGTTAGTGACTGGGTTGTGATGTGCTTCAGAAATGGAGAGTTAATAGTAGCTAGCTTTCAGGCACAGAGGCCTGGAACATGAGACCCCCCTCTGAATGGTAGACAACAATGAACTTCTCAAAGATCACTAAGTGCTCTTAAGCCAAGAGCGGCAGTAAGATGGCAGTCCCAAGTGATGAGAATGATGGTCTGCTTTTCTGTGAAGCTTGACTATGCACCTATTGAAATTTTTTTGTTTTTCTTTTAAGCCCGCATGAATCTTTCCAATAAACCCCTATAACTAAAACAACCTTTGAACATCTCTGATACTTGAAACTTTAAAACATCTAACATAATTTTAGATGATTTTCAAATCATGAGTGAAAAAGTTAAAATATATTCTTGAATTAGATTTCCTATACATGTCAATTGGGATAAGGACTGGCAACCCACTCCCAAAAATCAATTCGCCATTGAAAACCCTATGAATAGCAGAGAAGCACTGACCTGTTTCACCTGTTGTATGTAGGGTCGCTATGAGTCAAACACTGACTCAAGGGCACCTAACAACAACAATGTATATGTCAATTAATTGTTCAATCGACAATATGTACTGATTACTATGTGCCAGATATGTACTAGTTAGGGATTTAGATTGATTGATGTGACTCCTGCCTCCTTACTGGTACAGGGTACTCTGAAATCTTTAGGCTACTTGTGTCTTATCGTATGTACAAACCTAAACTTCATATATGGGAGAAGGATGTGGCAATCCACTCCCAAGGCAATCCCGAAGTAATCAACCATTGAAAACCCTGTGAGGGCTGCTATGAGTCAGACATCTCGACAGCATCTAACAACAAACTTCATATATCTCAGAAGCTTGTGATCTACATTTGTTTGCTTTTGTTTTTAAATATGTATGTTGTTAGTTGCCATTGAGTCAGATCTGACTCATAGTGACCCTATGTACAACCAAAGAAACACTCCCTAGCACTGTGCTATATGCCTGGCACCGTGTGGGTACATCTCTGCTATTCATAGGGTTTTCAATAGTGGATTGTTTTGGGATTGTTTCTGGAGTGGGCTACCAGGTCCTTCTCCCATTTTGTGGCACCGGGTATCAAACCCAGGGCCTTGGGGCGCATAGAGCAAGGACTCTACCAACTCAGCTAAACCCTAGCCCCTTAAATATATATAGTTTTCCAAATATATTACAACAATAAGGATAGAGTACTAAAACCCATGTGTTAACATTTTAGTCTAAGGATACCTATATTTATATCAGAATACAGTTAGTTCAGAGCTTTCTAAAATTCAGCATGTCTGAAAGAAAGCAAACAAAACAAAGCAGAGTAATAAACCTATAAACTATTACCTAGACCACGGCCTCTGGGTAGAACCAGATGTACAGTAACAAGGTTTGCAGAAATACAAAAGAAGAGAATAAAATGATGACATTTATTAGGCTAGCATTTTGCAATAGTGGTACCGTGCCACCTATAAATGAAAGTGAGTCTTGAAAGTAGAAAGACCAAACCCTTTCTCTCATCCTAAGTAAAAGATAACCTTAAAATTAATGGCGTGGATTGCCCAAGATAACAGGCTGAAAATAAAGAGATCGGTGATTCATTAAACTAGATTGAAGAAAGACGGAGAAGATGGAATGAAGTGCTTGGTGAAATTGAAATGTCAAGGAACTGACATTGATGCATGCTGTGATGATCCTGCAGGTCACTAGTCAGGCAAAAAATTTTAATGCTACATTTCAGACTGTCGAAAATTAAGAATGTTTTTCCCGGTGAAGATAAGATGGCCCAGGGGGAGTGGGTAGCTGGTGGAACGCTGGTAAGCTCTTGAGAGGTTCTCTGGCTCCTTAGCTATTATTTTACTTGAGTATCAAGGGACTGAAAATGCTGTAGTTGTAGTCTACCATTCAGACTTGTGCAGGTTTCCCTAACGTACCCAAATCCCTTGTTAGGTTGTTAGGTGCCGTCGAGTCGGTATCCGACTCATAGTGACCCTCTGTACAACAGAGGAAACACTATTATCAGTGCTTCTCTGCAGTTCATAGGGTTTTCAATGGCAGGTTGATTTTTGGGAGGGGGTTGCCAGGTCCTTCTCCCAAGCCTACAGCTTCTGGTATTCCCAGGCGGTCTCCCATCCAGGTACTAACCAGGCCCGACCATGCTTAGCTTCCGAAATCTGACAGGATCGGATGCCACAGGGCTACAGCTGCAGGCACCCAAATCCCTAACCACCAGAATTTCTAATTGCCCTATGAGACGTAATCTGGTTGCTATAGCACTAGTGTGGAAATTCCCTCTTGTGACCTGGGATTAAATGGATTGCAGTTTAAATGTCTGCATCCTTCCAAGAGGAGAACACACATCACATTAGAGACTGCAGAGATGATCTAACTATAGCCACAGAAACAAACTTGCATTACCAGATAATTTTGGTTATAATTTTATACACGAAAAATTGAACCAGGTGCTGTGGCGCACGCTTGTGATCCCTGTGACTTGGGAAACAGGAGGATCACAAGTTTGAGGCCAGAGGCAGCCTGCATACCTTAGTGAGCTCTTGTCTCAAGACACAAAAGAAAAAGAGGGACTGAGGGTGCAACTGGGTGGTAGAGCATTTGCAAAGTATGCTCAAGGCCCTGGGTTCAACACCCCAGGACTTCAAAAAAGAAACTTAAAATTAAAATTAGTGGATAATCTTTTTTTTTTTTTTTTTTGCAAACAACTTGGCTTATTTATTTATTTATTTATTTATTTTTATTGGTAACTTTTTAAAGTTAGCATTGAATGAATAATCTCAAGGAAACCCATAAAATGGAATCAAGAATAAGTAGAAGCTGGGTATGGTTATGCATACTTATAATCCCAGACTGAGGCAGGAGCACTGAGAATTCAAGGCCAACTGGGACTATGTAGTGAGACTTTAAAAGAGAGAGAGAGAGAACTTGACTAGACCAATCATTATCTAAGAAATTGAAAAGTTAGACATGAGAGGGTAATGGTGAGGTGAATATGAGCAATATCCAATGATATGCATGCATGAAAATGTCATGAAACCCTTTATCTTGTACACTAACTAAAAAAATTACTAATAAAAAAAGAGAAAGAAATTGAAAAGTTAAAGATCTACTACACAACAGATATCAGGCCCAAAAGTCTTTATGAGAAACTTCCAGTAAACCAGCAGACAATTCCTTTGTTATGTAAATTATGCCAGAGCAAAGGGGAAAAAAAAAAAACAACAGCCTTCCTATTTCATTCTGAGACCAAAGTTAGCCTGATAAAACAGAATGGGAAATCTTATTTCATCCCCTGCTTTCAGAAAACACAAGAAACAAATCTCACATATGAATATGGAAACAAAAATCCCAAATACTACTCAAAGGCTGAGCCAGGAAGATCTCAAGTTTGAGGTTGGTCTGGACCAGCCTGGGGTACACAGCAAGACCTTTTCTTAAAAAAAAAAACATACCGATATTATTACAAAATCCAGTAGTGTATTAAAACAAGAGAGTTTATTCTATGAACATGGGACTACTTCAACATTATGAAATCAATTAATACAAACCACCATACTATCTGATTAAAGGAAATAGAAATCAAATGATCATCTTGTGCTCAAAAATGCAATTGACAAAATTAAGTATCCATTCCTACCAAAAATGTCTTTGAGAGCTCAGAAGAAAGGAAAACTTACTTACAGAGTATTTACCACAACCTTGTAGCAAGAATCATATCTAATAGTGAAACATTCAAAGCAAGCATATTACTGGAAGTCAAAACCAAAAAACCCACTTCCATCATTACCATTTATTATTACATCTGAAGTTTTAGTCAATACACTAAAAGGAAAGAAAACATAAGATACGATTAAATGGAAAGTCTGAGACAAATCTATTTCCAAGGGTATATTTAAGCTTAGTAGAACTAATCAAAATCAGTACTATGTTTGAATATGTGATCAGCATTTTAAAAATTAGCATCCAATCCTGTCAGATCTCAGATGCTAAGCAGGGTTAGGCCTAGTTAGTACTTGGATGGGAGACCTCCTGGGAACACCAGGTACTGTAGGCTTGGGAGAAGGACTCAGCAACCCACTCCCAAAAATCAATCTGCCATTGAAAACCCTCTGAACAGCAGAGAAGCACTGACAATAGTGTTTCACCTATTGTACGTAGGGTCACTATGAGTCGGATGCCAACTCAATGGCACCTAACAACAACAGTATACCAACACCAAGTAGCAAATGTCAGGGGAAAGGAATCCATTCACAATAACAAAACTATACCGTCACTTAGAAATAAATCTAAAGAAAAATGTTAAAGGCATATGAAAAAATCGTAACATAAAAGAATATTTAAATAAATGGAAAGATAGACCGTGTTCCTAGATAGGAAATTAGTGTTTCATTATTTATGATTTTTTTTTCTTTTTCTTTTTGAGACAGGGTCTTCCTCTGTAACCTAGGCTGTCCTGGAACTCTATGTAGCCCAACGTGGCCTAGAACTTGGGTTGGTTCTCCTACTTAAGCTTCCTGAGTGCTGGGATTACAGGCATATGCCATCATCCCTAACTCTTTTGTATTTTACTTTATTTTCATTTTTAATTAATTTATTTTATTTTATTTAAGAGACATAGGTCTCACTGTGTTGCTGACCCTGGACTCCTAGGCTCCAGTGATCTTCCTGCTTTAGTCTCCAGGGTACCTGAGACTGTAGGCATGAGCCACCATGCCTGGCTGGGAAGATAAGGCCTCCCAATTTATAACTTCAATGAAATCTCAGAGAAAATCTCTGAAATACTTCTTCATGGGATTTACAAATTGATTCCAAAAGTTTATGTGAAGCACTAGAAGTATACTTAGCACAGTGGTTACTAGAAGTGCTTACTTAGTTACTTAGAAATGCTTACTCTAAGAAAGGCCTGTGAAAACTAATACCAAAGAATGGAATAGACTTTTTTTTCTTCAATACTTGGAAGTTGAACCCCGGGTCTTGGACATACTTTGCAAGTGCTCTATCATTGGGCTGCACCCTCAGCCCATTTTTATTTGTTTTTTAAATCTTGAGACAGGGTTTTGCTAAATTACACAGGCTTCCTCTGGCCTCTAACCTGAGATCCTCCTGCCTCTACGTCCCAAGTCACTGGGATTGCAGGGATAAGCCACTGCACTTGGCTTGGAATAGACTCTTTTTAACTCTTGCTTCTCAGACTTACCTAAAAAAGACACTAGTTGAGTACAATGGCAGGTCTGAATACCTGCACTATTTAAATTATTCTCTCTCACATCTAGGTCTCTTCTTTCTTCTTTCTCTTCTTTCTTCTTTCTTCTATTCAATAGATTAGGTGAGGCTTCTCACTGAAGGACACTATATGATGTAACTGCTCTGCATTTTGATAAAATACTGTTATGTTTTTGAAGGAGATGTATCATAGAAATATTAGAAAAATTCATAACACATGTTTTAAAAAACCTAATTTAAGTTGGGGGCACATCTATAATCCCAGCTTCTTGGGAGGCTGAGGCAAGAGGATCACAAGTTTGAGGCTTGAGGCAGCTTGTACAATTTAGCAAGATCCTGTTTCAAAATAAAAAATTAAAACAATGAGGAATCTGGAGGTATAGCTGAATGGTAGAGCACTTGCCTAGCAGCCTAGGTTCACTTCCTCCACTGGAAAAAAAAATTTAATTTAGAATTATACTTTCTCATCATCCAACTAAGCCCCTCGTGCTAATCAACTTTCAAATCCATATTTCCAGCACCAATCATCTTTTCTTTGACCTCCAGACACCCAACTGTCTACTGCGTTTTGTCTTGTTTTGTTTTTAACTTAATAGCATTGGGAATTGAAGATAGGGCCTTAGGCATTTTAGGGAAGTGCTCTATCACTGAGCTATACCCCCAGCCCCAGAGAGGCTTTTTCAAATAGAGTTATCAGAGGAAGACTCAGGGAGGGACTTGAAGGAGGTCAAGGAGGCAAAGTCTATAATGGGTTAAGGAAGTTACTGAGAGGTTACCTAGAGGAAGACTGTTCTAGCCCGAGGCAAAAATCAGTGCAAAGTCTCAAGGCAGGAGCAGTCCCTCCATGTTTGAGAAGATCAATGGCAGGGGAAACTCAGTGAATGGGAGTGGGGGAGGGTAGAAATGAGGTCAGAGAGAGGATGGAGGTTTAGCTTATGTGGGGCCCTTATGACTAATGAAACATCTTGGACTACTGCAGAGCTTTGAGAGGAGACATTACATGATCTTGTTGTCGTTGTTGCTGGGTGCCATAGACTGGGATCTGACTCATGGTGACCCTATGTACATCAGAACGAAACACTACTCAACTCTGTGCCATGCACACAATCTTTTATGTTAGGCCCATTATGTTTCTTCTCAGTTTGAGTTTTGTCATATCAACAACAAGAGGTCCCAGGGACTGTACTCCATTCCCATCATTAAAGTAGACTCTGCTTTGAGGAGGCAACTCTTCCCCAGTTGTCTCTTGAATACTTTCCATCCTGGGGGGCTCATTTTTGGCACTATATTGGACAGTGCTTCTCTTCTATTTGTAGGATTTTCAATGGCTAATTGTTTTGGGAGTGGGCTGCCAGGTCCTTCTCCCTAGTCTGTCTTAGTCTGGAAGCTCAGCTGAAATCTGTCCACCATGGGTGGGCTTGCTAATATCTGAAATACTGGTGGCATAGCTTTCAGCATCACAGCAATATGTGAGCCCCCACAGCATGACAAGCTGATAGAAATGTGAGGGTACATGATCTTACTTAGGTTGAAAAATTCCCTCTGCACCCAGGAGGCAGAGGCAGGACAATTGGCCTAAGTTTGAGCCAAGCCTGGTCTATATAGCAAGTTCTAGGCAAGCCTGAATGGGGCTGGGGCTTAGCTCAGTTGGTAGAGTGCCGTTCTGTGTGCTCTGAGGCCTTGGGTTTAATCCCCAGGTGAAAAATGGGAGAAGGACATAGAAATGATCCCAAAACAATCAGCCATTGAAAACCTTATGAAAAGCAGAGAAGCACTGACATAATGCTAGGCATGACACAGTACCAGATTCAACTCAATGGCACCTAACAACAACAACAAGGCAAGCCTGGGTTACATAGCAAGACCCTATCTCAATACTAAATAAATAACAAATAATAAATAAAAAGTTCATCCTGGGACTAGGGATTGCTGGTATTGCTAGAGTGTGCCACAGCGCCCAGCCACTTATTTAATTTATAAGAATATTATGAAATATGTGAAATATGTCTCAGAACTTTTTCTTCAGTCTTCTTAAAACCTTTACATTAAGAACATGCAATTTCATCTGTTTAAAAGTAAGTATATTTGCAAGCCACAGGCTGGAAGACATTTGCAATACATACAGCTGACAAAGGACTCAGAACATCCATTAAAAAAAAAAAAAAAGACCCCTGAAAATCATTAAGAAAAGATAACAAGTCCAGTAAAAAATTGGGCAAGGGTCAGGTGCTATGGTGCTCATCTGTAATCCCAGTAACTTGGGAAGCTGAAGCAGGAGAGTCACAGGTTCAAAGCCAGAGGCAACCTGTGCAACTCAGCAAGACCCTGTCACAGAGTAAATAAATAAATAAATAAATAAATAAATAAATAAATAAAATAAAAGAGGATTGGGGATGTTGCTTAGTGGTAGATTATTGCCTAGCATGCTCAAGGCCCTAGGTTCAACCCCTCATACTGAAAAAATAAAATTGGGCAAGATGTATACTCTGTCATTGGCATAGCGTGTCCTTTGTGCAAACAAGGTACTGGGTTCAATCTTCAGCACAAACTAAATAAAACAAACAAAAAATAAACAACAGCAACTAAAACAAAACATAAACAGGCAAAAGATCTGAATAAAAACTTGGAAAAAGAGGCTATCCACATGATTAAAAGAAACTTTTTTTTTTGAGACAGGGTCTCACTGTGTAGCCCAGGTTGGCCTCAAACTTGTGTCCATCTCCCACCTCAGCCTCCCAAGGGCTAGGATTACTGATTCGAGCTAACACCCTGGCCCACTTGTTAGTTTCTACTGCAGTTAAACATACATCTTTCTAGAAGGGCACAGTGGTGCACACCTGTAATCCCAGTGGCTGGGGAGGCAGAGGCAGGAGGATCACAAATTCAAGACCAGAGGTAGTCTGTGTAATTCAGTGAGACCCTGTCTCAAAAAAAAGAAAGAAAGAAAGAAAGAAAGAAAGAAAGAAAGAAAAAGGTCTAGGTGTGCAGCTTAGTGGTCTAGCATTTGCAAAGCATGCAAGTGCAAGGCCCTGGGTTCAACCCCCAGTACTGCAAAAACAACAACAACAACAAAGAAAAACCATACCAAAACACCCCATTCATTTTTCTTTTATTTCCTTCTCTCCTTCTCTTCCTTCTTCCCCCTTTCCCTCCCTTCCTCCTTCTCTCCCTTTTTCTTTTCTTTTCTCTTCTCTTCTCTTCTTTTTTTTCCCTTATCCTTTTCTGTTCTCTTTTGTTTTCTTTCTTTCCAGTACTGAGGACTGAACCTGTGGCCTTACAAATGCTAGGCAAGTGCTCTACCACTGAGCTGCACTCAAAGACCCTATTTTATTTTATTTCTTTCTTTATTTTTTTGCAGTACTGGGAGTTGAACACAGGGCCTCACACTTGGATACTTTGCAAGTGCTGTACTACTGAGCTGCACCCTTAGCCCAATTTTTTACTTTTTGAGACAGGGTCTCACTAAATTACAGAGACTGCCTCTGGTCTTGAACTTGCGATCCTCCTGTCTCTGCCTCCTGAGTTGCTGGGATTATAGGCATGCACCACTGCGCCTGGCACCCCCATTTTATTTTTTATTTTGAGATACAGTCTCACTAAGTTGTGCAGGCTGTCTCTGGCCTCAAATTTGGAATCCTCCTGCCTCAGCCTCCCTAGTAGCTGAGATTACAGGTATGCACCAGATGGCCAGCTGCATCTACTTTATATTCCAACAGTTCTATTCTTTATACCCCCTAAAAAATAAGTGCATATGTCCTCTCATTTGTAAAATATCATGATCATAGTAGTTTCATTCATACTATCTAAAAGATGAAACAATCTAGATGCAAATTGGAATAAGCTTGGATACATTAGAATACTACACATCAATTAAAAAAGAAAAAATCCACTCCATCAAGAAGCTGGAGACATCTCACAAATTCTACACTGAGTAAAAGGTTCCAGATACAAATTACTTCTAGTCTATGAGGTTAAGAAAAAGCAATACTGAAAGGTGTTTATAGATGTTAGAAATAGTGATTAACAGATGGAATAGACTGAAAAGCACCTAAGAGGGCCTCACAGGGTGCAGGAAATGTTCTATAATTTTATCTGGATAGTGGTTATCCAGATATATACAAAAGCAAAAATTCAAACTATACGATGTTAGAAATAGTGATTAACAGATGGAATAGACTGAAAAGCACCTAAGAGGGCCTCACAGGGTGCAGGAAATGTTCTATAATTTTATCTGGATAGTGGTTATCCAGATATATACAAAAGCAAAAATTCAAACTATACCCTTAAGATTAGTGCATGTACGTACTTTATTCTTTGTATTTTATTAGTCAACATGGCCACACCACCCTGGCGTCCGATCTCAGAAGCCAAGCAGGGTCAGGCCTGGTGAGTACTTGGGTAGGAGTCCATTGGAGAAGACTGGGTGCTGTAGGCTTGGGAGAAGGACCTGGAAGCCCACTCCCCTTAAAATCAGCCATCCAGATCCCTGTGAATAGCAGAGAAGCATTGACATAGTGCCGGGCATGGCACAGTGTTGTGAAGTGTTTCATTCTGTTGTACATAGGGTTGTTATGAGTTGGGCCTGACTCAACAGCACCTAATAACAACAACAAACAATAGCATAAATAAACATGGGCAAATTTGCAGAAGTGATAGTGATTTTGGAAACTCAAACCATGGTAAAACTTTGGAAAATGGTTTTAATATAGTCCAAAACAAGCTGCCATTTGACCCAGTGGAAAGAAGAAAGTTATTCTTGGATGAGTTAAAAGGAGAATTAAAGTAGAACTATTTTGAAAATAAAAGGTCTACATAGATGCATGGTGTTAGCGTAAGCCTGGCCCAGGTTTGGGCAAATAAGAACCTGGTTTAAGCTCAGTGGCTCAAAAATCACTGAGTACCATGATGCTAGCTTCCTATCAGCCTTTTTTCTTTCTTCCTTCCTTTTTCCCTTCCTTCCTTCCTTTCTTTCCTTTCTTTCTCCCTATTTTCTTTCTTTTTCTTGTCTGTGCTCCCACACTGATAGCTTTCAGGACTCAAGAACATTTTATTCCTGTTGCAGTAGGCAGGAGATGGAAAAACGTCTTTGAGGGAGGTCATTTGGCCATGGAGGGACTCCCAGGGTGTGATCTCCAGACACTCTTGCATCCTTAAGTGAACCCAATCACTTGGTGCGCGTGTGTGTTTTGTTTTGTTTTTTTGTTTTGTGTGAGAGAGGGTCTCACTGTGTAGCCCAGGCTGGCCTGGAACCCCAGCTCCTCCTTCCTCAGCCCTGAATGCTGAGGTTACAGGTGAGCAACCCCATGCCTGGCTTCGCGATCATCCTTTGATGGGTCCTCCTAGTGCAAACCCCAAGTCCCTTTCGTCCTGTCTTGCGCTTGCCACTGTCTTCTAAGGCTCTCATTGTTGCTGTACTACAGACTTCTAAACAGTCTTTTTGCCTTTCCATCCCCCACCTTGACTCTCCAACAGCCAGAGGGATTTACGTAAAAAATGAGATCATGCCATCCCACTTGAGTGGTGTCCTTTGTATCTGAGTAAAATCTAAACTTGGTGGTGTGAGACAAAGCCTTGTACAGTGTGTCTACATCACCACTCTCTCCAGCTTCATCGCCCAGCAGGCATCCTGGGCCGGTCTTTAGAAAGTAAGACCTCGTGAGAAGGTCACCAGTGTAGCCTGCAGAGGGTCCCCATGCCCCAGAGTTCTAGGAGCGTCTTCCTCTGTCCCCTTTCTGTCGCACTTGGATTTCGTATTTGTGAGAATCTCAAGGATCCTGGTGGCATCAGTGGCAATCGGGTCTTCTACCTTCTTTTTGTGTGTGTGTGTGTGGTACTGGGGGTTGAACCCAGGGCCTCATGCCTACATGCTCTGCAAGTGCTGGACCACTGAGCTGCACCTCAGCCCATTTTTTTTTTTTTTTTTTTTTACTTTTTGAGACAGGGTCTTGCTAAATTATGCAGACTGCCTCTGGTCTCGAATTTGCAATCCTCCCGCCTCCGCCTCCCGAGCTGCTGGGATTACAGGTGTGCACCACCACGCCCAGCTTGGATCTTCTACCTTCTTGACATGGTCTTTTGGAATCATTAGCTCTGGAGTAAGATTCCTAACCTGTAGGAAATGAAACACTGAACATATGGATTCGCAAAGCACAGCTTTCTCTTCCTGAATGTTCAGGATGTGGACAGTGTTATCACCAAGTACTTTATTTTCAAGGTATAAATCATTTAAAATCTAAAGTTTAGATTTTTAAAAAATGGTTCTGGGAATTGAACCCAGGGCCTTGGGCATTCTAGACAAGCAATTTACCACTGAGCTACACAATTTGTCCCTGAGTTTTAGATTCTTAACATGGAGTGAATGGAACAGATTGATCATCAGTAGAGGAACAAGGTAGATATTTCTCTTTTCTGACTCGATGGTACCTAACAACAACACTACTTTAACAGGGACTGCTCTATGACCTTCTTGGTGGGAGTCGGCCTGTCAAAATAATTTACTTTGAACCAAATTAAGTTATAAATCCCTCAGAAGGAATAGGGAAACATGAGAAGTAGGTATGACTATCAGTGTGTAAAGTGCCCAAATATTGCCTACCTATCTTCAGGTTTATAATTGTGTAATATGCAACCCATAGAGCAGAGGTTCACAACTAGAATCTAAGGGCTGGCTTCAGGGAATCAATGCCTTCCCCTGCTCCTCTATGAAAAATGTTGTACGCTTATGCATTCTGAGGAATGAGTCTATAGATTTAAGATGGTCAGCAGAATCTAAAACTCCTTCAAAATCAGACAAAACAAAATAAAAACCTAATTATGCTTGGACTTACTCTTTATACCTAGAAGCAACTATCCTTCATGTTTACTTAGAGCACAGTCAAGGAAATGAAGTCTAGCAAACTTGACTGCTGCACACCAAGATGCTTATAATTCCTGGACACAACTAAAGGCAGTTAAATGAGTTTACTCTTAGTCTTAGTCTTATTCGGTGCTGGAACTGAATCCAGGCTTCATGCATGTTATGCATACGCTCTACCACTAAGCTACAGTCTCAGTCACTTTGGTTTTTAAATTTCCTCAGACACATTTATTTAACAAAAGAAGACTTTAACAAGTGGAAAGACATCCCTTGCTCTTGGTTAGAATATCAAATCATCAAAAATATAAAAGAAAATTAAACAACAAAAAAACACCAAAAAAGAAGAAAAAGGTTAGCTCTCTCTAAGTTAACTTATAAATATAACTTGATCCTAATGAAAATATTAATAAGTTGTTCTTTTTTTCTGGAGCTAGGTAGATTGATAATAAAGTTCATTTACAGAAATAAACACATATGAACAGCCAGAAAACCTGAAAAGGAAGGTTAATGGGGGAAGAGAAGAACTAGTCTTACCAGATAATTAAAATGTACCACGAAGCTTCTATATTTAAAGCAAGATGGTACTGGCACATGAACAAGACCAGCCAAGGGAACAGAATGGGGAAAGTATATATAGAAATATAGCAGATGAGAAAGTGATTTCTCTAATCACTGGGGCAAAATGAATAAATAAATAAATGAATTTGTAAAATGAAAAGAACTTTTGAGACCTCTATATGACTGGAGAGCCATTTAGAAAAAGATAAGTACTTTCTTCGCATTATATAATAAACCTGAAATGGATCAACAGTCTAAATGTAAGCCAGATGTGGTGGTGCAGCACTATAATCGCAGCACTTGGGAGGCTGGGCAGAAGGGTTGCTATGAGTTCAAGGCCAGCATGGGTTACATAGTGAGTTTCAGGTTAGCCTGGGCTATATGGCAAGACTCTGTTTCAAAAACCAAAAACTAAAGCCAAAAACAAACAGACAGTGTAAATGTAAAAGGTGAAACTATAATAAAAGAAGAAAACACGGATTAATTTCTCTAAAATGTGGATATAGGGAAAGGATTTCTAATTATGATTCAAAATTCAGATGCAATCAAGAAAAGATCAGTAGATTCAGCTACATAAAAATTTTAAGTTATGCATAAAACACCTTAAGCAAAATTAATATACAATTGACAAATTGAGAGACAATATTTATAACATGCTAATATGAAAGGCTCTCTGGGCTGGGGTTTAGCTCAGTTGGTAGAGCACTCCTCCGCACTTTCTGATGAGCTGGGTTTGATCCCTAGCAGCGCAAAAATGGGAGAAGGACATGGCTAAATACTTCGAACATATAAGGAACTTTAAGAATATCAAAAATCTTATAGAAAAATGGGCAAAAGATCGCTTACTTTAGAACAAAACAAAATTTAAAAAATTTTAGAAAAGGCTTTATTTCAGCAGCACATATACTAAAATTGGAAAAATGGGCAAAAGATGTGAATGGACAATCACAAAAGAAAGATAGAAAAATGGCATTTGAAACATGCTTAATTTCACTTATAAGCCACAAAAGTGTGTATATGTGGTACTGGGGAAGTGGCACTGAACCCAGGGCCTCATCCACGTTTTGTGAGCACTGTCACTGAGCTGCACTCCCAGCTCCATTTTTATGTTTAAAATTGAGACAGAGTCTTGCTAAGTTATGCAAGCTGCCTCTGGCCTTGAACCTGCTATCCTCCTGCCTCTACCTTCCCTCCTGAGTCACTGGGATTACAAGCGTGTGCTACCATGTCTGCCTGAACCATAGTTCTTACAGGTACTTTCCCAAAAGAAACAAAAAGGTATGTCCACACACAGGTTTGTACAAAAATGTTCATAGTAACTTTATTTGCACAATTCCCAAATTAGAAACAGTCTAAACTGTCCATTATCAGGTGAAGAGATAAAATATGCTATGTGTATATAGATACACACACACGTATGTATGTATGTATGTATGTATGTATGTATGTATATGATGAAATACTACTCAGCAATAAAAAGAGAATGGTCACTGATACACACAATGAGGTTGTTGTTGTTAGGTGCTGTTGAATCAGGTCCCACTCATAATGACCCTATGCACTGCAGGACAAAACACTACCTGACACCATGCTATGCACATGCCCTTTTTTGTGTTTAAGCCCATTGTTGCAGCCACTGTGTCAGTCCATTTAATTGAGGGTCTTCCTTTTTTTGTTGACATGCCACTGTCCCAAACCTGATGCCCTTCTCCAGGGATTGGTCCCTCCTGACATGTCCAAAATATGTAAGATACCGTCTAATCATGCTTGCTTCCAAGGAGTATTCTTGTTGCACTTGTAAAGAGGCCACTAAGTTAACAGGACCATTGCCATCTTAGATAGTCCTCTTCCCTGTGAGAAACTGTATACTGGAAGATTTTTTTTTTTTTTTTTTTTTTTTGTGGTACTGGGGGTTGAATCCAGGGCCTCGTGCTTGCATGATTTTGCAAGTGCTAGACCACTGAGCTGCAACCCCAGCCCATTTTTTGTTTACTGTTTTGAGACAGGGTCTCACTAAATTACACAGACTGCCTCTGGTCTCGAACTTGCGATCCTCCAGCTTTCGCCTCTGGAGCCACTGGGATTACAGGCATGCACCACCATGCCTGGCTGAAGAATTTTTTTTAACTGCCTGATTTTAACTGCCTGACTGCCTGATTAATTGTTAATTCTTAACCATTGATTGATTGCCTCTTATGCCTCTGTACCAACCCACTTGCACAATCTATGGAACTATTACCTGAGTGATTGATTGTCTAAGACTGCTTGTTTTTGTTTGTTTGTTTGTTTGTTTCATGCCAACCACTTACACAAATCATACCAGGAACTTAGAGACTTTATACAAATCATACATAGGAACTTAGAAATTGAATACAGATCATATGACTTGGAGATTGTAAGCTTGCCAAAATTTGCCCTTATGAGCCCTCACCAACTGTTTCTCAGGGCCATGGGTTTTTGAGAGACACTAGTCCTCCATGGCCGCCAGCTCAATAAAGACTCCCTTTAATTGGCTTTTTGCTCCTTGTGGTGTGTTTCTGATCTCAGGTTACAATACACTTCTAAGATCTGTTGGTTCTTTTGGCAGTGCATGGTATTTTCAATATTCATCTCTAGCACCATAATTCAAAAGCATCAATTCTTCTCTTGTCTCCCTTATTCATTATGTGGATGAATCTCAAAATTGCTCTGCTAAAAGAAGCCAGGCAAAAAACCTGCCCATTGTATGATTCTATTTTTATTCAAGCCCAGAAAATGCAAACTAATCTATAATGACAAAAAGTAGATCACAACTGGTTAGGGGGCATAACTTCTAATGTTCTCTAGCACAGTAGGGTAACTATGGTGGACGATACTTGCTAATTTCAAAAAGCTGGTAGAGAAGATTTTGAGTGTTCCCAACAGAAAGAAATAACAGTCATCTGAGGTGATGGATATATCAATTACCCTTATCTTATATCTACATTGTATATATGTATTGAAATGTCACACTGTACTCATGAATATGTACAATTATTATGTGTAAATTAAAAATACATATTATTTAAAAAAGCAGACTAGTGGTTGCCTGGGCATGGGGATGCAGGGTAGAGGAAAAGATTGTTTTATAAAGGGCCACAAGGAAGCCAGGTGTGGTGGCTCATTCATGCCTGTAATCTCAGCACTCAGGAGCGTGAGGCAGGAGGATCCTGATATTCAGGCCAGCCTGTGATAGGGAAACCTTGTCTTTAAAAAAAGGCCATAAGGGAACTTTGGCGGTGGGGTTGGGGAGGCTGGAGGGATGGGGTCAAAAAAAAATGGTTTATGCTGATTGTGGAAATGGTTTATGTATTGGTTGAATTTTATACTATAACAACCACAACAACATAAGCAGTTTATAGGATTTCAATTATAGGTCAATAAAGTTCACAAAATGGTGCTTAAAAGATGTCCAACTTGAGCCGGGCAGGGTGGCGCACACCTGTAATACCAGTGGCTTGGGAGGCAGGAGGATCTCAAGTTTGAGACCAGAGGCAGTCTGCATAATTTAGCAAGACCTTGTCTCAAAAAGTCAAAAAAAAAAAAAAAAAAAAAAAAAAAAAAAAAAAAAAAAAGGCTGTGGTGCAGCTCAGTGGTCCAGCACTTGCAGAGCATGCAAGGGTGAGGATTTGGGTTCAACCCCCAGTACCACACACAAAAAAAAAAAAAAAAAAAAAAAAAAGATGTCCAACTTCATTCATAGCAAGCAAAATGCAAATTAAATGACCCTGAAGCCAGGCACTGTGGTGTCTGCCTGCAATCCCTGAACGTGGGAAGCTGAGGCAGGAGGATCATGAGTTTGAGGCCAGCCTGGGTGGGTTACGTAGCAAGACTTTATCTCAAAAACAAAAAACCAAAATAGCCTTACCCTGAGATACTATTTCTCATCCATCAGATTGACAAAATGATGATACATTCTGTTGGAGAGGCTATGAAGAAACACAACCCGTATGAAGGGAATTTGCTGTATCTAACAAAACTACCTATATGTTTAAGCATCAACCAGTAATTTCACTTCCAGGAACCTACTTAAACATAAACACTGAGCCAGGCGTTGGCACATGCCTTTAATACCAGGGACTCGGGGAGCAGAGGCAGGAGGATCCCAAGTTTGAGACCAGGGGGAACCTGAGTAATTTGGTGAGACCCTGTCTCAAACTTGTTAGATGCGTCTCCGACTCGTAGTGACCCTCCTAGGGCTTTCAATGGCAAGGAGCAGGTCAGTCCCCAGATCTTGGGTTTCAACACTGTTCCCCTACTAACATGGCCCAGGATTCCTTAAAATGGCTTGTCCCAGAGCTAGATTCAGGAAGGTACAAGATAAACTTGGAAGTAAAAAAATCTTGAAAAAAAGTGATTTGGACAGGTCAAAAGGACACAGAAAGCAGCTTGGAAAAGCTAAGTCTGGGAAAGCTGAGCATCAAAATAAATAACTATGTCATGAGCATCAAAATAAATAAGAACAATGTCAGGCATAGTGGTGCACGCCTATAATCTCAGCACTCAGGAAGCAGAGGCAGGAGGATCAGGTGTTTGAGGCCAGCCTGGGCTACATAGTGATACTCGGAGTGTCTCAAAAACCTGAAAGCCAGCTGTAGTGGTGCACACCTGAAATCCCAGCACTTGGGAGGTGGAGGCAGGAGGATTTGGGGTTTGCAGCCTGAGCTGCAAAGCAAGTTCTAAGCCAGCCTCTGCTGCGCAGTGAGACAATGTCTCAAAAAAACAAAAAAGCTTATAGCTACTGAATAAAAATAACAATACATAATTCCATATGGATAATAAACACTAATAAATAATTCAGCAATAAAAGGAATGTAGTACCAATACATAACACAGTGTATATGAGCCTAGAAAACACTACACAAAATAAAAGAAGCCAGCCACTAAAGATCACAAATTGTATGATTCCAGTCATAGGAAATGTCCAGAAAGGCAAATGTATAGAGACAAAGTAGATTAGCGAGTCCTTAAGGCTGGAGAGAAATGGGAAGTGATTGCTAACGAGTATGGCGTTTCTTTTTGGTGTAATGAAATGTTCTAAAATTGATTGCGGTGATGGCTATCCATCTCTGTGACTATACTAAAAACCACTGAATTGTATACTTGGGAAGGGTGGATTGTATGGTATGTCAATTATATGCACAAAGCTGTAAACAAACAACAGAGAGGGGAAGAGTTGTCCTTACAACAGAATGTCATTTGATAACTGTACAGACAGAGGTGCTATGATTGGAAGATCACCATCTTACAGTCATCATGTAAAGATTGGTTTGAATGAGAATAGACACTAAGTGTGTGGGGGGAAGTTAGTTGAGGAACGGGATATTTGCATGGTCTCATTGTCTTTCCACAGATTGTTTATTGGTTTCAAAGGAATGGGTAGCAAACACACAGTGAGAAGATACAGAGTGACTGGGTCTGATAGGGACAGAAAAACACCATGTATCTCCAGAAGTGATATTCTGCGCACACAAAATTGTCTGTGTGATAATCCAGCCAGGAGTTTATAATCTGAATCTAATTATAAGGAAATATCAGATAAACCAATTCAAGAACACATAAAATAATTGGCCTACATTCTTCAAAAATGTCAATGTCATAAAAGACAAAGGCTAAGGAATTATTCCAAATCAAAGGAGGTGACAGAGATGTGCCTTAATCCTACATTGGTAGGAGAACGATCTTACCATTTGAGCAATAAAAAAATTGGAACACAGACTGAAGATTAGATAAAAATAATGGATCAATATTATTCTTCTGGAATTGAATTATACTGTGATACATCAAAAAATATCCTTGCTCTTAAGAAATAGACACTGAAGGACTGTGATATTTACCATCTATTCTCAAATGACTCAGAAAAAAAAATGGTGGTGGGCATTGAAGGAGGCACAGGAGGAAAAGGGAGAGAGATCGAATGCTAAGGCAAATACAGATATGGCAATTGTTGATCAACCCGCAAATCTGCATCCAGGGTATACAGAACTTCTCTGTCCTAGTCTTACAAGGTTTGTATAAAGGTTTCATAAAAAAGTGTGTTTGCGAGAATGAGAAATGCCCATTAAAGATACAAAATGACCTCACAAAATCCATTGGCCTTTTATAAGGTAAGCCCTGGCATGCAATTTGGCTTTGGGTAGCCAGGAAAATCCTAATCTTAGATCCGCACTATGCCTATGTCACAGTAACCTTGTCAACAGAGGCTGACCCCACAGGAGGTTAGTGAGGCTTTCTGAGACTTCAAGAAAGGAGAAAATCCTGAGAAAAACCACGGCGAATATTAAATGAGAGCAGCCATAAATGGAACAAAATGAAAAATGAACAACACGAAGGAAGGAGGTTAAGCGAGGCCCGGCTAATCCTACTTTCAGCGAATATGAGAAATATTTTTGCAAAATTCTCATTCAGCCGAGAGCATCTGACTCCCTGAAAACCAGTGACCTTGCAGAGCTAGGTGACCAGCGGGAGCATTGCAGGTTAATCAACACCGAGAAAGGGGCTCCAGGCCAGTTTCCATGACAAATGTCAAGCTTCAGAATAATCACAGGATTCGGGAGCTGAGATAGAATTTGGACGTCTGCTAATACCCAGGGGCAAAGCCAAGTCCTTGCTTGGATACGTTTTGTTTTGGTGCGCACACAGATTGCCCTTTTTATCTTTTGCTCTTTTTTTACCTCTATAATCCTGTTAGGAAGCTGTCGGACCGCTCCACCTTGGGCAGCCTCTTCAGCCTCCCTTACCGTGCACCTCACGGAACCTCTTACACTCTCTCTTCCCCGCCAGCACACCTTTACACCCCCAGCTTTCTCCAGACCATACCTACCGGGCCGTGTTCACATCAGCCAGGACCCTTGTTTGCGACTGAAGGGAGAGCTGAAGACCCAGAGCCAATAGGCAGCAGCAGCAGACTCGTTTGACTATTTCTACTGAAAATAGAGCAAGGCAGAGGCCGGGCGTGGGGGAGGAGCCCCCGGGGGGAAGTTAATTAAAGAGACTTGCCCATGGGAAGCTCAGGCCTGCTGGAGGAGGAGGCCCTTGGACTGCCCTGGCCTGGCTAACCCAAAATAATTGTGCTGTGAAGGCTGTGTTCCCCATCCAGCAGCCTGACACCTCTCAAGGTGTTTTTAAGGTTGTTCTAATGACGATAATGTCAAACCCGATGCCCCGACGTTAGCACTGCTGAGTTGAAATTTGCCCCACAGGAGCACAGAACTACAAATGTCTGTGAGCTGCTGACCAGTACCTGCTGTGCTGTGTTGTTGGCAGCTAATCCCAAAGAAAGTGAGCATGAAGGTCAGGTATCCTAAAATTCAGGTTGTCCTAAAGTTGAAAGTTAGCACCTGGAAGATTGCAGCTGTACCTTCACATTTCTGTTCCTGTTGTGCTTGTATTTATATTATATCGAGTTCATGAAAGATAGGTCCAGACCTACCAGCAACTTTGACTCCTGTTAACATTTGCAGTTCTGTGCTGTCTAGAATCCGATCTCTATCATGGTCTATGACGTCCTCCCTGCTCTGTCCCTGCCAACTTCTCAACTTTATCCCCTACCATGCGTGTTCCTGCCAAATTGTCTTCTCAGTGTCATGTAGCTTTAGATAAGCCAATGAATTCTGTCTCAGGGCCTTTGCACTGGCTATCTCTACTGCCGGAACATTCATCCAACTGCTCCTCATTTGACTTAAATACCTGACTCCCTATCATTCATTAGATTGCAACTAGGGCCCCAGTCTAAGGTTTTCTCCTAGTTATCCCCTTTTTTCACAGCACACTGTTTTGTTCCTAGCTATTCATACTACCTGAAATTACTGAGTTTATTCATTCACTAGATCTCCAGTTCTTTCCCAGCCTATAAGTGCTGTGCAATATTATTGCATTCTTTGTATGTGGCAGGCAATGCACCAAATGTTGGAGATAAAATAAGAAACAAGAGAGGCAGGGGCTCCTCCAAGGAAGCGTCTAGTCTTGAAGGGAAGAAAACTTTTAAATTAATGGTTTTGTTTTGAGACAGGATCTCTGTGTAGCCCAGGCTGGCCTTGAACTCATGATTCTCTTGCCTCTGCCTCCTAGGTGCTGGGATCTCATGCATGCACCACCGTGCCTGGCTGAAATTATGGTTTTTTGCTTTGTTTTGTTTTTGTGGTTGTTGGAGGTTGAACCCAGGGCCTTGTGTATACTTTGTAAACACTCTGTCACTAAGCTGCAACCCCATCCCCTTTTTTATGTTTTATCTTGAGTCAGGGTCTCACTGAGTCACACAGGCTGCCTCTGGCATTGAAGTTGTGATCCTCCTGCCTCAGCCTCCTGGGTTGCTGGGATTACAGGCATGCGCCACCTCTCCTGGCTTGAAGTTATGTTTTGAAAAGGCAAACAAATAAGAAACCATTCGCTCACAGATTGCTGTGATTTATATATCTGAAGTCTTGGTGGGGGAGAGGAGCTTTCCCTCACAAAACCCAGAATTCTCCAGATTCTTAGCTGAGTTTATGAGTTAATAATGGGCTTTTATTTCAAGAAACTTGATGGGATCCCATGGAGCAAATACCCATGTCTAGTTTTCAGAGTGATTTTCTGCGGAGGAGTCTAATTATGATTGCTGTGTAACTTGAGAGGTTTAGGATTATGGGTTCCAAGCCAGCTTGGGCTACTGGTAAAAAAAAAAAAAAAAAAAAAAAGACTGCCCTGTAGCACCAGTCTATTTGTCAGGTTCAGAGTGTTTTACTTAAGAATAACCTTTGAATCCACATTTCAACATCTGAAAAAACACAGATTCTGAGAATGTCCTAGTGCTCTGAGTGTCCTTTGGAGCTTATAAAAGAGATCTGGCACAAGACAGGGAGTGCAATAGGCCAATGTGCCTTCTTTAAAGTTCCAGAAGAGGGCTGGGAACAGGCTCCCTCACCGTAGGCAGTTACATGTAAGTGATCTTATTAGAACTCTCTATTTTCCCCAGGCCCCAAGTCTCTATATGGCCCATGGCCTGCCTGGCCCCTGAAGCAACTTGATTGTGTGGACCATTCTTCCAGACGCTGGTTTGACATTAAGGTTCTGAAAGCCCTGGAAATTTTCTGTTAAGTTACAAATAAGTTGGCTGGGCATGGTGATGCATGCTTGTACGCTTGTAATCTCAGCACTCAGCAGGATTGACATGAGTTCAAGGCTGGCCTGATCTAAGTTGTGAGTTCCAGGATGAGACCCTGTCTCAAAAAACAAAAAACAAACAACAACAACAACAACAACAACAACAAAAAACCCCAAAATAATTACAAATAGTTATTATTTGTGTCTTATATCTCCTGGGGAAACTCTGAAATTAAAATACTAGTGACATGGGTACCAATGTAAAAACCTTCGCTACAATGGGAGGCTTGGGGGAAGTATCCAGCAGCCTACTCTCAAAACAATTAGCTGTTGAAAAAATCCTATGAATAGCAGAAAAGCACTGACAAGAGTGCCAGGGATGGCACAATGTCAGGTAGTGTTTCATTCTGCTGTACATAGGATTGCTATGCTACCTGAGTTGATGGCACTTAACTAACAAAAAAAGTCTAAGATGCTAGGATCAACCATCTCAAATCCTAAAGATTCATAAAATAAAACTTTCTGGGCACATTCTTTTGAACTTCCTCAGCAGGAACAAATTTTATTCTTTAGTTGTTATTTAGCTACAATTGCTGTCTAAAAAATCACCCCCAAAATTTAGGGGCATAAAAGAATCATTTTATGATGCTCACAGATTCTGTGGGAAAGGAAATCCCACAGGGCAGAGATGGGACAGCTTGTCTCTGTTTTGTGATGTCTGTATCCTTCACAAGGAAGAAGCCTGGGACAAATCAATGACTGAAGGTTGGAGTCAGATGCAGACATATTCACTCATATGTCTGGTAGTAATTGGTTAGGCACAGCTACATATGATCTCTAAATGGGGTCTCTCTGCACAGAATTGTTTAGATTTCCTCATAGCATGACAGCTAGGTCCAAAAACAAGTGTTGCAAGAGAGTAAGGCAGAAGTGCATGGCATATTTATAATCAGGCTTAAGGGCTCATGGCACCTAACAACAACAAGGTCTCATAGTAAACAGAGAATGAAGGGTGGGATAATATATGGCAGGCATCTTTGGAAGATATGAACAATTACACTAATAGATTTGACTTTCAAAAACAGCTAAAAGTCTTTGGGAGTTAACCTTGATGAAAAATGTAGATGAGTAAAGCTGCATGGATTACAATATAAGAATTATGACCATTAGATAATAACTACATTGCCTTCCACGGATCACATTCTTCCCAGAATGCAATTTCAAAAGACCACTTCTAGAACTTTTTAAACAACTTGCATCTTTCTACCAATTACTATGGTTGATTTCACCAGGCATTGCTTTAATATATGGTCTTCTAGGAAAGTATTTGAGGACCTTCCATGTAGCCTGGCACATTCATGCTGTGAACTGATGTTCTCAAAATAGACCGAGTTTGAGGTGTTTGAGCCGGGAGAGGTGGTGCATGCTTGTAATCCCAGCAGCTTGGGAGGCGGAGGCGGGAGGATTGAAAGTTCGAGACCAGGGGCAGTCTGCGTAATTTAGTGAGACCTTGTCTCAAAAAAGTAAAAAAAAGTGGGCTGGAGGTGCAGCTCAATGGTCCAGCACTTGCAAAGCATGCAAATGTGAGGCCCTCAGTTCAACCCCCAGTACCACACACACACACAAAAAAATAGATCGCGTTTGTATTTAAGATCTAGATTATTTGAGGACTGGGTTTTAGCTCAGTTTGGAGAGTGCTTCTCTGCATCCCTGAGGCCCTCGGTTTGATCCCCAGCACCACAAAAATGGGAGAAGGACATGGCAGCCTACTCCCAAAACAATCCTGAAACAATCAGCCATTGAAAACCCTATAAACAGCAGAGAAGCACAGACATAGTGCTGGGCATGGCACAGTGTCAGGTAGCAGCCTGTTCTGGTCATGATTCAAGGGCACCTAACAACAACAGGTTTTTTGAATTTCACTGATGGGAGCATTGTGAACTTGTGTAGAGATGGGATATTATAGATTAAGAAGCCAGGGTTTGAGCCAGGCATGGTGGAGCATGCCTATAATCCCAGCACTAGAGAGGCAGACGTAGGAGGATCAATGCAAAGTTCAAGGCCAGCCTGATCTACATAGTGAGTGCCAGGCCAGTCATCGCTACACAGCAAGACCCTGTCTCAAAAAAAAAAAAAAAAAAAAAAAAAACACCAACCCAAAAGACAAGGTTGTCTTGGACAGCTATTTACTATTGGGCTTTGTGTCTGACCTAGCATTTTTTTTTTATGACTACTAGATAAAATCTTAAAATGTATGCTGGGCTTGATGGATTTCTGGACTCTAATAACATTAAGGCTGAGAATAAGACAGTGCTGGAATCCTGTAGGGAATTGGTGCCTCTGCTTACTTTCTCTTGTGACTATAAGAAGTTTATGTAATCTCTTCACGAGAATACCAATGTCTTTTGAGGATCCATAACAATAACTTGACTTTCTGTTCCCAGGGCTTGATCACATATTTTGACTTGGAATAAGCTATTTTCTTATTTCAGATTTTTTTTATGTTGACAATGCATTTTTATTAAAAACGAACAAATGACCTCATCACCTTATATCACATTTAGCACACACAGCAGTCATCAGAATCTATACTTTGCCTGCGGGATAAAAGCTGAGGGGCTGGAAACAATCAGTGGAGCCTAAATGTTTTCTCATGGTGTTTCCCAGAACTCTGTTCTAAGAAGCACTAGTTCATAGAGTTGGGAAATCCTCCTCCCAGATATTACTAAGTAATAATCTATGTGAGAATTTAAAGTATTACCACAGAAGAAACCTGTTGGAGGGGCTGAAGGTGAAGCTCAGTGATAGAGTGCTTGCCTAGCATGCAAAGCCCTGGGTTCAATCTCTAGCAGGGGGCTGAGGGGTTGGGGAGATAAACCTGCTTGACATTGGTTAAGCCAGAGATCCTCGTTCAAGGAGATCCTACTAATGTCTCTTGGAACTGGTTATACTGTGGAAAAGGCTGCCTATAGTCTTGTCTTCAAAAAATGTTTGGAAATAGCAACAACAACTACCAAACATCATGGTTTTCCATGTGTCTCCAGTGTTCATTTTTAATTTCTGATTAAACTGGTGCCAGTTGGTCTGATTAACTTGGGGAAATGAAGGACATCCAGGGCCATTTGATAAAGGCTCATTAATATAACACAGCTGTGTTGCCTGGGTTTCAAGACTCCTTTCTCAAACATGAAAAGCAATCTGGGGTATAGATTGTAAAAGAACCACTGAGCTGGAAGAAACCTTAGAGATTATCTACTTTACTCCTTTATCTTAAGGGTGGAAACTGAGGCTTAACCTCTGTTGGACGACTTCTCCAAGAAACATTTGCCAATGCCAAACTAGGACAGGAGGCCAGGTGCGCCTTCCTAGGGTAGCTTTTCCAAAGATAAAAAGTGCATCTGTCTCTCCTGGGATAAGTCTGGAGGCCATACTTCATAGAATCAAGAATTTACATCGGTCCTTAAGAGACTCTTCCATTTCTTTTATGCGTGTGCATGGCGTGCACGTGAAGGACATAGTAATACTACTCCCAAAGCAATCCTGAAACAATCAGTCATTGAAAACCCTAGGAGGGTGACTATGAGTTGGACATGACTCAGTGGCACCTAACAACAACAAACAACAATATATACATGTATGTGTATATATATTTATTTTTAAAAATTGTTATTTTTTTGCGGTACTTAAGGGTTGAGCCCAGGGCCTGCCCCATACTTGGCAAGTGCTCTACCACTGGGCTTCATCCCTAGACAATTTTTTATTTTTTATTTTTTCCTTTTGAGATAGAGTCTCAGTAAGTTACACAGATTGCCTCTGGACTTGAACTCACAATGCTCCTGCCTCTGCCTCCCAAGTCGCTGGGATTACAGGCGTGTGCCATGGTACCTGGCCTATTAGCTATATATTTTTAAGTGACATACTAATTCACTCGGCCTGGATTTAGCTCAGTTGGTAGAGGGCTGCACTGCAGTCTCTGAAGTCCCAAGTTCAATTCCCAGCATCACAAAAATGGGAGAAGGACCTGGCAATCCACTCCCAAGGCAATCCTGAAACAGTCAGCCATTGAAAACCCTATGAGGATCGCTATAAGTTGGATACTGACTTGACGGCACCTAACAACAACAACTAATTCACTCACCTTCTCCAAGCCTCTGCTTTCTCACCTATAAAATGGGAGTGATATTGTTATCCCAGCCGCTTTATGGAGTAGTTGTGAAGGTCAAATGAGGTAATGTTTGTGGAAATGCTTTAAATAAACTTTGTATAAGGGAAGTATAGGTTGGTGGATTTTGTTGTTCTCTAATATGTAGCTCTCTCAGTTTATAGAAATGTGACTCTAGATGTCTTAGTAATTTGATAACCTTGAGATGTTGATGGACTCATCCATACACTTAGTCATTTAAACTAGCTGCTCTCCTTTTTATCTCTTTGTAAATGATACAAGATGAATAATTAAGGGGAAAACTGCAAAGCACTATTTCCAAAGATTCTTAGAGATAAAATTTAAGATCCCACAGATATCTCCTTATTGTGCTTAGGAGCTGGAGGATCTCGTGTTTGCCTTGAAAGGTTCTTGGGGTTGAGAGACCAGTTAGACAGGACTGCCACTAACATTTGTAGGGCTCACGGCAAGAACACAGAGGCCCATACACCATATGTCTAAATATTTAGAAGTTGTAAATACCTGCCAGGCATGATGGCGCCGCCTGTGATCTCAGCGACTCAGGAGATGGAGGCAGGATAATCCTGAGTTCAAGGCCAGAGGCTGCCTGCTTAACTTAGTGAGACTGACTCAAAATAAAAAGTAAAAAATGGGCTGGGGGTGCAGTCCATTGGTAAAGCACTTGCAAAGTATGTGCGTGGCCTTGGGTTCGACAGGCAAATACTGGAGAAGAAGAAGAAGAAGAAGAAGAAGAAGAAGGAGAAGGAGAAGGAGAAGGAGAAGGAGAAGAAGAGGAGGAGGAGGAGGAGGAGGAAGGAGGAGGAGGACGAGGAGGAGGAGGACGAGGAGGAGGAGGAGCAGGAGCAGCAGCAGCCTGTAATTTTTAAAATGTTCTTTCCTACTACTTGACAGGTGTATTTTCATAATAATCTGGAAATCTAGATTTGAATTTAAATTTTTCAGAATCCCACATAAATGTTAAAAGAAGTTAAAACAGGACTTTAAGGAGTTAAAAATCCTTAGGTAAGATCAGGGAATGGGCCCTTGGTACAGAAAGTCATTGAGGCAAGAAGGTCACAAGGCAACCAGTTCCACCACATGAGTTCCAGTCAGGCCACATGAATTTCACTTCCTTAGGTTCCATTTTTCAAAAAGAAGAACAGAAGATGACGTAGCCAACAACTGTATGACTAATTGATTTTCAGGTAGAAACAAAAGAATCAATGCCCTCCTAACTCTGTTGGGCCGGCATGCAGGTAGCCCCTAAGTAAGGACACATCTACTGATGCCAGCCCAGGTATTGTCGTTTTTAGGTGCCGTTGAGTTGGGTCTGACTCATAGAAACCCTATGTACAACCAAATGAAACATTCCCTGACACTGTGCCACACCTGACACTATGTTGGGCCTTCTCTGCTATTCACAGGGTTTTCCATGGCTGATCGTTTTGGGATCATATCAGGAGTGGGCTGCCAGGTCCTTCTCCTGTTTTTGCCATGCTGAGGATCAAACCTAGGGCCTCAGAGCACGCAGAGCAAGCACTCTGCCCTCTGAGTTAACCCCAGCCCTGAAAGACCTTGTTGTTGTTGTTAGATGCCATCAAGTCGATATCCAACTCATAGTGACCCTGAGTACAACAGGGGAAACACTATTGTCAGTGCTTCTCTGCTGTTCATAGGAGTTTCAATGGCGGATTGATTTTTGGGAGTGGGTTACCGGTCCGTCTCCCAAGCCTACAGTACGTACCTGGTGTTCCCAGGAGGTCTCCCATCCAAGTACTAACCAGGCCTGACCCTGCTTAGCTTCTGAGATCTGACAGGATCTGATGCCACAGGGCTACAGCTGCAGGTTAAAAGCCCTTAGGGCATTCCAAATACCCCAGGAATCTATAGTGTGCCCTAAATCAGAGCCCAAGAGACTGGAGCAGGATATGTAACCTGAGGGTGACCAGATCCTCACCTCGGCATGCTTCCAGCCTCGAGAATGCATTTGACAAACCCAAGGTCTCAAACGGGGGGTGAATGAGGGTAAAAAACCAGGGGTGTGTGTAGGAGATGATATGACTAAGGAAATGCATCTGAGTTCTTATTCTTAAGAGGGTGCTGAGAAGCAAGGGAGCATTCCTTAATAAGTAATTCCCTGAGGGTCATTGCTGACAGATTAGCTCCTCCGACAATGGCCTCCTTCCTCCTTTCTGGCTCTGGATCAGTTGAGAATGGACAGCAGGATGGTTCTTCAGTAATGGGAAACCTGGAATAGAGACACGACTCACACCTGTGACCCGGGCAGGAGCCTTCTACCCACCAGAGTTGGATCCTTTTCTGTTCTTCCTGAGGCCAGGGCGAGCTGTTCTTCAGAGCTCACGCACCTGCCTATGCCAAGAAGAGCGTCTCCACCCTCGCTCCCTATCAGAGAGCGGACCTGGGCGAGGCAGGCTCCAGAACGAGGTTCTGAGGCTTAGCAGCTCTGCCTGACACAGGGGAACAAAATTGGGGAGGTCGGTGGGCAGGGAGGTCCCAGCCAGAGGGAGTGAGCAGAGAGCGTGACCTTTACCCCCATCTGCCCAGTCACGTGGGTCGCTCCTCCCCAAGGAGCAGAACTGGAAGCAGCTTTCTTCCTTCTCTGGGAGGATTGAATGTGGCAGAAGTTGCTATTTTAGGAGCCAGTGATGGGACATGGGAAGAAGTGAGAAGCTGTTCCCTTGGCTGACGGGTGACTCAGTCTTATCCTCTCAGAACAGGTGGGTCCTGGAAGTTAGATTTCCAAGAGAGCTCCAGTTTGAACCGGGGCTGAGCTGGCTCTGATCCACTCCCGGCTGCGTGGTGGATGAGCGAGTGCGGGGAAGCAGATGTGATTTGTCGTCTGAGCTTTTGCAACTGAAACTCTGAGATCAATCCTGGGAAAGAGCCAAGGATTCCCTCCCGGAGCCCTGCAGGACTTGTGTGGAGAAAAGGAAGTAGTTTATATTTATTTTTATTTTAAACTGCCCTGAGGAAAGACAGGTGTCTCCCTCCTGAGGCTGTCAGTGAAAAGAGAAAAGCCCCCGGGGTGCGGTGGGGTACCTAGGTAGGTGTTGGAGGGCATGGTTGAGTTTTGGTGAAAGTCTGGAAATTTGGTTCACTTCTAATATCCTCCAACTGTCCTTACTTTGACCAGAGCCCTCCTGTATGGCTCCCTCATCTTCCAGGTAGCCTTTCCTTCCATCCAAACTCATCCAAAACAGGCATTCCTTCATTCCTTCAAGTACAGCTCACAGGGGAAAAATTAATTAATTAAAATAATTAACAGTGGAGTGTACCTCTTAGGTCTCTTTAGCTACCTCGGATGCCTTTATATTTTAACAGAGCAGTTTATTTACAAGAATAAACCTTTCCTTGGCTTACATTTCAGGCAGAATTCTGAAGCTATTTGTGTGGGAATTGGAGATAGAATTGTTCTCAGCCCCTTGCAGACAATACAGTCTTCTGTGGAATAGAGAGTGCGTAAGGACCAGGCACAGATTCAGTAGAGGTCAAGAGGATGAAGACATAGAAATGGCCATTGAGTGGTGCAGAATGAGGTCACTGGTAACTTAGAGGAATTGGGGGGGAAGATGTGATGATCATAGATAATGCAGTGTGGATTCAATTTAACCAACAGTTTGGGGGTTCTTAGTATCTGCCAAGCCCTGGGCTGGATATAATAAGCCTGAGGGAAAGGTTACACTCAGTAGCAAGAGGGGAACATTGCTTGGATGGGGTGTCCAATGAAATCTTTAAATACTCTGGACATGTAACTGGTGATTTTACTTCCTTCTTTCTAAGCAAACTCCTAGTCTTGAACCAAAGAAATGCCAACTTCTCCCTTGCTCTGGAACTCATGAGCATGGTGCCCCTTCTGTTGAGGTATTATTTTATTTTATTTTGTTTTTTTGAGACAAGGTCTCTCTTCATAGTCACAGATGGCCTAGAGCTCTCTGTGTAGTCCAGGCTGGCCTTGAACTTGCAGTGATCCTCCTGCCTCAGCCTCCTGAGTCCTGGGATTACGGGTGTGCACCACCCTGGCTGGCCTTGGGCCAGTCTGCTTATGCACACAAATATGTGCTTTGTTTTCCTCTAGGTAATCCCTCGGAGTAGCCAAACTGGTTGCTGGCTGTTACTTCATATTCTTCATCCCTACCTCTTTGCTTCTGCTTTCAAGTTTCTTCCCTCCACCTCCCAATCAGACCTCTTTCTGCCCCTCTGAATCCTTCATATCCTTCGAACTGGCTAAACATGCAGGTACCTCCTTCTCGGGGCAGGGTTCCCTGAATACCAGAATCCCCTTTCTCCACCCTGAATATCATATTAACAATCATAACAATGATCACAGCAGTAATAATAAGGCCTTACCTATCACTGAGAAGTTTTCAAAGTGCAGTGATATATCTTGTTATATTTATACATCAAAGATAAAGGATTAATAGTATTCCTACCTAAAACAAAACAAAATCGTCATTAAGGAAACTGAGGTCCAGAAAGAACAAATGTGTTTCCCAAGGCTGATACTCCAGGAGGCTGTGCACCTGCCATTTTGGTCTCTTTGGCTTGTATAATTTAAGGCCAGCCTGGCTTTATGTAGTAAGTTCCAGGGCAGCCTGGGTCTCAAAAAACAAATAAATGTTATTTTGCAGTGTTTTCAAATTCGTTCCTGCTGCTAGTCTTGGCTTTCTATTAAGATCATGCATTTCTTCAAGGCAAGAAGAATCTCTATGGGTTTTGTCTGGTAATTTCTCGGCACCCAGAATTACATGGAGCACACAATTGGAGGTTACAAAATGCTACAGCAGGCCCTGTGTGTGTAACTCAGTGGTAGAGCACTTGCCTAGCATGCACGAAGCCTGTGGTTCTATCCACAGCACCACAATAAATACATAAAGAAACTAACCAAAAAAGATTGGGCAAGGTAGTACATGCCTATAATCCTAGCACTCGGGAGGCTGAGGCAGGGGGATTACATGTTCAAGGTTGAGTCCAGCTTGGGCTGCATAGTAAGGCACTATCTTAAAAAAACAAACAAGAAGCCGGGCGCAGTGGCACACTCCTGTAATCCCAGTGGCTCAGGAGGCAGAGGCAGGAGGATCACAAATTTGAGACCAGAGGCAGTCTGTGTAATTTAGCAAGACCCTGTCTCAAGATAGTAAAAAAAAAAAAAAAAAAAAAAAAAAAAGGTCTGGGGGTGCAGCTCAGTGGTCCAGCACTTGCAAAGCATGCAAGCACAAGGCTCTGGGTTCAACCCCCAGGACCACAAAACAAACAAACAAATAAAATAGTCAGAAATAGTGGCTCTCGCCTATAATCCCAGTGGCTCAGGATTATAGGTGGAGGCAGGAGGATTGTAAATTTGAGACTAAAGGCAGCCTGTGATAGAATTTAGTGAGATCCTATCTCAATAAATAAATAAATAAATAAATAAATAAATAAATAGGGCTGAGGGTGCAACTCATTGGTATAGCACTTGCAAAGCATGCAAGCTCGAGGCCCTGGGTTCAACCTACCCCCCAAGTACCATAAAACAAACAAACAAAACCAAAAAGAAAGAAAGAGAGAAAATGCTGCTGCAGCAATGAGGAGGGCCACAGGTGTGTGCTCCTGCATGTTGCATGGGTATGGACATTTGAGTTTGTTGGGAGCTGCCAGGGCCCCGTGAGTCCATTTGGCCCTATTTGAGTGTTGGAGGTCATGAGGTGCATGTGGACTAAAGAGTGACTCTCTATGATGGTGGTTGCCATTACTAATCTAAAAGGACCTCAATATTGGCATAACGATGGAAAGAAGGTGGCAAGAAATGAAACGTCTTTTTATGGTGTCACCCCCAGAGCCCCTGCAATATCAGGTTTAATTTGCATGCATGGTCTCTGACAATTCAAACCATCTGATGTGAAATTCCTTCCCTCCCTCTCTCCTGTCAACAGTGGCATCTTGGCCTACACCTGGTTCACTGAGGAAGAGAGGAAGCACTCGATTTGATGATGTTCATAGTGACGCTATGTACAATAGAATGAAACACTCCCCGACACTGTGCCAGGCATGCGATCTTTTTTGCTTAAACCCATTATTGCAGATACTGTATCAATCCATCTAGTTAAGGATTTTCCTTTTATTCTCCCAAACATGGTGTCCTTCTCTAGGGACTGGTCCCTCCAGACAACATGTCCAAAATACGTCAGATGCAGTCTGGCCATCCTTGCTTCCAAGGAGCAGTCTGGTTGCACTTCTAGGACAGATCTGTTGGTTCTTTTCACAGTCCATGGATAGGCACTGTGAGAATGCTGGGGAAGAGAGCAGAGACGGTTGCCCATCATGCTAGTGGCTTGTCCATCTGAGGGGAAACTGGGGAGGCCTGAGATGGGTCTCTCTCTCTCTCTCCTGGGCTTTGGGAAGGAAAGATGGTTTATAGGCTACCAACCTGGCTCTGTATGCAGTTGAGCTCTGAAAGAGAGGGCATCTGCACATGCTCCAAACCAGACTCCTTGAAGGTAAAGCTACTGAAGATCATGTGGTGACAGGAAATGGACAAATCCAGATCCAGTTCAGGATGGGCAGACTGTATGTCCTGGCATTGGCAGAGTCACTGAGAGATGTAGCCACTGGCTTATTGCCATGTAAATTTATGTCCCACAATTAGGGTATGTGACTTCAAAATATAATAACATCATGAATATCTGCTTAAATTTACATCTATAAACACAATGGAATATTATAGTTTCAATACTTGGAGTAAATCCTACCATTATTATGTAAAAGATTAATCTGAACTAGCATTCAAATTTGAGTATGTAAGCTTGCATTCAGGCAAAAAAAATCACTGTATGCTTCCTAGTTTCTGAGTCACTCTAGTGGATCACTTTCAATAAACATGAAACAACTACTTCAGTTCTAAATAATGACATCCAATATTCCAGAGAACTTGACTTTCTTGAGAGGGAAATCAATCAAACTCTGACAGTATAAAAAGTATCCTGAAATAAACACATGAGCGAGGAAAATAAAGAAGAATATCTATTATGAAGAGAATTATTTCCTTTTCCAGAATTTTTACTCTCAGATTTATGAGACAAGGAAGTCCTACAATTGGCTGTGCAATGAAAATGAAGGAAATGGCTTAAAAATTCTAAGTATGGAAATATTCATGTTGTGCATATTAAAGCATGAAATCTTATTAGAGAGTCAAGAGTAGCAACAGAAAACTGGGTAAGGTAACATTTAATCAGAAATGGCACGTGAAATCGGAGAGGCCCAAATGGCCCGAATGGGGGCAGTCCATGAGGCAGAGAGGGAAAGCAGGGGGTTGGTCAGCTCTGGGGTAGGAGGAGAAAGAAAGCAGAGATGAAGACTGCGGGTGAGCCCTGAGTTGACACTGATCACCACAGCTACGTGGCATCTTGAAACATGCGTGGCATTTTCCACAATACAAACATGGAGATGGTTTCTTGTACTCTTGAAGCTGCCATTTGCCCTTAGAATAAATTCCCGCTCACTGAAGTATGCCCAGTACTTTTTTCACATCTCACAATCTGAAAGAACCTCACTGACCCAGGCACTTAGGATCCAGCCTCATCCTCTCTGTTCCTTCTCCTCCCATACGCCATGAACAAATCCTGCCAAATTTGTCCTCTCACCTCCTCTCCAACCCACCTCTTGACTGGGGGCCTTAACCCTCCCACCCATGCCTTTGGGGCCGCCTAGCAGGACCTGCTCCAAACATTCAGAAACAGATTTTCTAATTCATGTAAAAATGATTCTGATGAAGAATTTCAGTGTGTTTTGGGCTCATGTGCTGAAAAGAAAAACTTTAAATCCACTTCTGATTTAATGTGCTATTACCACTGATTGAAATCAGAGAATATGAAAATTTCCTAGATGAATTTCAACAAAAATGCTTGCATAATGCATGTGTGGGATTAAAATAATAATTATCATGATTTATAAGCACATTTGCCTACAGCCATAGCACTGTGGCTTCCGATCTCATCAGATCTCCACCAGGTGCTATAAGCTTGGGAGAAGGACCCAGCAGCCCGGTCCCAAAAACCAATCTGCCATTGAAAGCCCTGTGAATAGCAGAGAAACACTGATAATAGTGTTTCGCCTGTTGTACATACTGTCGCTATGAGTCAGACACCAAATCAACGGCACCTAACAACAACAACAACAACAACAACAACAACATAAGCATATTTACTTCTTCGGGTCTGCTTTACTTTGGTGAAGTGTCATTTATCAGCCATGACAACCACTAGAAACTATGTTAACATAGTCCCATCTTTGGTAAGTCAAGATTTTCAAAACGATGAATCATTGCCCATCTTATTGCTCAAAACTATTGCTAAAAACTATTGTTTTTAGGAAGAATAGATACTAAAAAATTATTGTGGGCTGGGGTGGTAGCTTGGTGGAAGAGTGCACACTTAGCATACAAGGCCTGTAATTGTATTTTTTAGTTTTTTGAGGAACCTCCATACAGATTTTCATAGTGGCTAGACAAATTTACCTCCCCCAAAGCAGGGTATAAGCATTCCTTTCCCCCTGCATCTTCGCCAGTATTTGTTGTTGGTTTTCTTTTATTTTTTCTTTTCTTCCTAGTCCTGGGAGTTGAACCCAAGGCCTTGCACATGCTAGGCAAGTGCTCTACCACTAAGCCACACCCTCATCCCTTTTTATTTTTTATCTTGAGTCAAGGTCTCACTAAGTTACACAGGCTGCCTCTGGCCTCAAAGTAGCCATCTTCCTGCCTCAGCCTCACGAGAGTCATTGGGCTAAGATTACATGCATGCACCATGATGCCCGGCTTGTTGGTTATCTTGGTAGCTGTTATGACTAGAGTGAGATGGAATCTCAGGAGAGTTTTGATTTACAGTTCTCTGGTGTGCCAAACATTTTCTAATATTTTAATTTGCCTTTCTTTTTCCCTCCTTCCCTTTCTTTCTTTCGTTCTCCCCCCCCGCCCCCCCATCTCTCTCTTTCTGTGAGACAAGGTATCACTATATAGTTCAGGTTAGCCTCAAGCTCCCAGTGATCTTCCTGCCTCAGCTTCTCACATGCTGGGATGGTAGGCGTATGCCACCAGGCCAGGTATGTTTAAATTTCCTAATTTTTAAATACTTTAAGATTTCCCTTCCAGATAGCCAACTCTGGCTTCAAGTATCTCTTTTTCTTTTTCTTTTTCTTTCTTTTTTTTTTTTTTTTTGGTACTGCGGGTTGAATCCAGGGCTTCGCCCCTACATGCCTTGCAAGTGCTGGATCACTGAGCTGCACCCCCAGCCCATTTTTTTTTTTTTTTTTTTTTTTTACTTTTGGAGACAGGGTCTTGGTAAGTTATGCAGACTGGCTCTGGTCTCAAACTTGGGATCCTTCCACCTCCACGTCCAGAGCCGCTGGGATTACAGGCGTGCGCCACCGCACCCAGCTGGCTTCAAGTATTTCTAGTCTACTTAACTTCTCCACTGAGTTTTTAAAAATGTTCTATATTTATATTTGTGATTAATTAATTTTTTTTTTGAGACTGGGTCTCATTATGTAGCTCAGGCTGGCCTCAAGCTCATAATCCTTCTTCCTCACTCTCCCCAATCATCATCTGTTTTTTATTTTTGTGACTCTAACTTTTGTTTCTTTAGACATTTCATATATTTTATTTTATATTCTTTGATAGTTCTAGTATCTAAAGTTGGGGGAGGTTCTAACTTTCCATCTTTCTGAAGTCTAAAGCTCAGAACTTGCTGCTGATCAGATCTTAGGCTCTGTTATGGATTCTTCTGGATTCATGTGTTGAAGTCCTCATGCTGAAGTTGCAATCTTCATTATCTTATGACGTAAACATATTCGGAGATAAGGACTTTAAAGAAGTGATGAACTCCAATTGAAGCCCCTCAGGTGGTAGCCTAATATCCCACAAGAGGAAAGGAAACCAGAGAGGGGAGGGGTGCACACAGCCAGGGCCTGTGGAGAGGCATCAGCAGGGTTACAATCAGGGGGAAGAGAGAGGCCGCCAAAGACCCTAACCCCACTCACACTTTAACCTTGAACTTCCAGCTTCCAGAACCGGAGAAAATAAATTCCTGTTGTTTTAGCTGCCCCAGAATGTGGTATTTTGTCATGGCAGTCCTAGTAGACAGGCTCTCTAGGGCTGTCTGTTGAGGTTTGCCTGGAGGGTGACGATAGCTTTCCTGTGCACGTTTGTTTCGCCATTTGGACCCCGTTCACGTTTTCATCTCTGTCCCTGGGAAATTTCTCCTACTTCCTACAAGTTCCTGGATGCAAAGAGAAGTGTGTTTTATCAAAGGTCCAGTTGATCCCTTGGGGTATCTGTCATACTGCCAGAGTTGCCTTGAATTCTATTGCTTTCTAAAGCAACTTCATTCTTCTATATTTTTGCAAGTAATCTGATTAGCAGCAACAGAGATAGGCAACCTGGGGTGGGGGGCTCATCCACATATCAACTCACCTTCAAAATGGTCCTTTTGTAAGAGCCTCCCATAGACTACCTTTACCAAAGAGCATCGCAGACCTCCCAAGAAGCCTCTGAAGGTCTCCAGCCCTTGTCCTAAACCCATCCCCAGTTTGGATCTGGGAAGCTGTAATTGGGGAATTTCTCTTTGACAAGGAACCTTCAATAAGGCGCAGCAGCATGACAGCATCCTGAAAACTCTCTTTGATACCAGAGCTGAAAGACTGCTTAATTATGCAGACCTCTTGCCCCGCCCCCAACTTTTCCTCTATTTAAACCTGAAGCTCAAGGAAATGCCCCAAGACAGACTTAGGATCACATGTTCATCTTCCCCTTTTGCACAGGGATTACATCTCCTGTCTCTGTTTTCATCATTATTTGCCTCTTTAATTGTTGTATGGGCGGATGGGGTGGTTATTGTTGTTAGGTGTTGTCAAGTCAGTGTCCAACTCATAGCAACCCTATGTACAATAGGGTTGTACAACAGGCGAAACACTATTGTGCTTCTCTGCTATTCACAGGGTTTTCAATGGCTGATTGTTTTTTGGAGAGCCGGTTGCTGGGTCCATCTCCCAAGCCTACAGCACCTGGTGTTCCCAGGCGGTCTGCCATCCAAGTACTAACCAGGCCCCATCCTGCTTAGCTTCTGAGATCTGACTGGATCTAATGCTAAATGGTACGGCTGCGGGCGGGGGATGGGGTGGCTGAACCTAAACCTGGGACTCCGGGGCTTCACCCTAAATCTGGTAACGTTTTGGCCGAAAATGAGAGTTCTCTGTAGGGAAACGGTTTTCTGGGTGCACAGAGCGCCTGGAGTGCACCAGTCTGGGCCTGCGCTCTTCACTCCCTGCTCTGGGCGGAGCCACTCTTTACAGCTTCATAGTTGAGACGCTCAGGAGAAAGGAGACAGCGAGGAAGTTGGTCCATAGAGGCCTCTGTGGGCCGTGCGGGCCCCACTCCTGCAGGCGCCCTTGAGCCCTTGTCGGCTCTTGCCTGTGGCTTAGCTGGCCCAGCGTGCCCTTTGCTTCCTCGTGCTCCCAGCTGCCACAGTTCCCGGCATACCCGTGACCTTCAATTCCCTCTCTTAGGTCTTGCTGTGGTTCTGGCTTTGCACTCACCACGGTGAAACCCATCGCGTTCAGTGACATTCTCTCATGGCAACCTCCTTCCTCAAACTCTTACACTGACATACATTATTTATTTGTTGCCATTTATGCTTCCTGCCAATTAGTCTCCAAGTATTTCCTCAAAAACTGAGGTCAGGTCGCTGTCTCTCTCGCAGCTCATAAAGCCGTCCTAGCCACATGATTTCATGATTATGGACCAGAAATCTGTTAGCCGTCAACATTGCATGAAACAGACGGCATGCGCCATAGGATTGACTGTGGTTATGAAGTGGTCTAAACATGTTTTAACAATAAGAAGATTACATCTCAGGCCTGACTCACACACAGCCTCTTCGCAGGTCATGAAAAGACCTTTCATTATTGGTCAGAAACACCCCCGAAGGAAATGGCAATTGAAGTACATCAGATGGGTGAGCTTAATTTATTTAGCAAGGCCTGATCTTCCTGAAAAACAACACAAATAATAGAAACTAAATTTATCTCGCACTGCCTCACCCGGAAAGGAAAATACAGTCACCTGGTGTGACTCACTCAGTGTATTTGGCAGTAGTTTCCAGATTCACCTTCCAAGTAAGAAGCCAGGCAGAGGGACCAAGATTGTTTAGTTAAGTCTGTGCGGGCTGGGATTTAGCTCAGTTGGTAGAGCGCTGCGCTGCAGTCTCTGAGGTCCCGAGTTCAATTCCCAGCGCCCCAAAAATGGGAGAAAGACCTGGCAATCCACTCCCAAGGCAATCCCGAAACAGTCTGCCATTGAAAACCCTATGAGGGTCGCTATGAGTCGGATACCGACTTGACGGCACCTAACAACAACAGTGTGGCAGTAGGTATTAGACGGTAAGTGCATGAAGTCACTTGCCGTATGGGGACTTAGTCTGAAAATGAATTTTGATTTTAAAAATTACTCAGATCTAAGTGACTCTAGAGAAGCCTACACCCAGCCGTTGGGTGTGTCCAACTGTCCTCTTAAGCATCTCACTCTCCTAATGCCCAGGTTTACATCTACATGAAAACCTTTAAGGAAACAATAAAGAGAGAGCCCATAGGACGGGAGAAAATCTTTGCCAGTTATTCATCTGACAGGGGTTAACATCTAGGATATATAAAGAACTCAAAAAGTTAAATACAAAAATTTAAAAAAAAGGAAGAAAGAAATCCAATCAATAAGTAGACAATTAAATTGGATGGTTCTTGAAAGAAGATATACAAAGGGTCAATAAATAAGTGAAAAAATGTTCAACATTCTAAACCACCAGAGAAATACAAATCAAAACTGCACTGGGATGCTATCTCACTCTAGTCAGAATGGCTAGGATCAACAAAACAAACAATGAAGGCTGGGGAGGTTGGGGGATGGGGAATAGGAAAGAAACATTTTCACACCACTTATGGGAATATAAACTTCTTGTTGTTGTTGTTAGATGCCGTCGAGTCGGTATCTGACTCATAGCGATCCTCACAAGGTTTTCAATGGCTGACTGTTTCGGGATTGCCTTGGGAGTGGATTACCAGGCCCTTCTCCCATTTTTGCGGTGCTGGGAATCGAACTCGGGACCTCAGAGACTGCAGCACAGCGCTTTACCAACTGAGCTAAATCCCAGCTAATACAGCCATTATGGAAATCAGGATGGAGTTTCCTCAGAAAGCTAAAAATAGAACTACCATCTGATCCAGTTTTATCTCTCCTGGGTATATGCTCAAAGGAATCATTATACCATAGAGACACTTGCACTTCCATGTTCATTGCAGCACTGTTCACAATTGCAAAGATATGGATTCAGCCCAGATGCCTATCAACAGGTAAATGAATTTTAAAAATGTGGTATATATACACAATGGAATATTATACATCCATAAAGAAGAATGAAATTATGTCATTTGCAGGAAAATGGATGGAACTGGAGAGCATCATTTTAAGTGAAATAAGTAAGATTCAGAAAGAGAAATACCACGTTTTCACTCATATATGGAAGCTGGATTTACCTTAAAAAGGAAAAAATACCTATTTGTGTACGCATCTAAAGTTGGAAAATACAAGGGGACATATCTGGAAGGGGACAGGATTAGTGGAAAGGGGAGGGGGAACAGCATGGGGGTTAATGAGGGAAAGAACGAGTGCAAAGTGCATGATATAATTATATGAAAATCCTATGATGAAACTCTGCCTGCAGT
>VMDO01003545.1:55204-70428 GCA_007922755.1 Pedetes capensis
CAACAACAACAATGATGAAACTCTATATAGTATGCAAATTAAATAATAATAAATAATTATAGTATTTTGTTTATTTTCATATTTTAAAATCTATAATAAGTTAGATAGAATTAATATGTGGGAAGTTTACTGAAAAATATGATTAAATTAATTGTATCACTAATTATAATGCCTGCAGCCATACTGTGGTGTCGGATCCCATCAGATCTCAGAAGCTAAGCAGGGTTGGGCCTGGTTAGTACTTGGATGGGAGGCTGCCTGGGAGTACTAGATGCTGTAAGTTTGGTAGAAGGACTTGGCAACCCACTCCCCCACAAAAAACAATCAGCCAATGAAAACCCTAAGAATAGCAGAGAAGCACTAACAATACTGTTTTGTATGTTGTACATGGGGTTGCTATGAGTCAGTCACCAACTGGACAGCACCTAACAACAATTATAATGACTTAATATATAATCTTTATCATGAAAAATACTTTTGGAAAAATTTCTTTAAAAATTAAAGAGCAACTTAGCCTGAATAACAATAAAAATGAACTGAATATTTTGAATTAAAAAAATTAAAAACAAACTCCAACTTCACTGCAAGAAGAAGAAGAAGAAGAAGAAGAAGAAGAAGAAGAAGAAGACGACAACGACGATGACAATGACGACAAGGACGACAAAGAAGACTGAGATCCAGCATGGTATGGTAGTGCACAATTGTGATCCCAGCACTTGGGAGGCTGAGGCAGGAGGACAAAGAGTTCAACTATAGTCTGAGCTACACTGTGAGGTCCTGTCTCAAAAACAAAACAAAGCAAAACAAATAAACAACAACAACAACAAAAACACTGAGATCTCAGGATCCTCAAGCAATTGTGTCATTTCATATTGCTAAAGAAATAAAAAGAATGAATTAAGTCAAAGATTGAGGGGTCATATAGCCACATGATCATAATTATATGATTTTAGAATTCCATTTTCATTTATTTTTATTTTCTTGTAGAATAGGGATTGAATCTAGGGCCTACTGCATGCTAGCTAAGCACTCCACCACTGAGCTACATCCCAACATTTTGTAAAATTTTTGAGATAAGGTCTCACTGAGTTGCTCAAACTGGCCTTGAAATTGAGATCCTCCTACCTTGATCTCCCAAGCAGCTGGGATTACAGATGTGTGCCACCACACTAAGCTAGAATTTCATCTTTAAAAAGCTAACAGAAAAAACCCAGTTGAGAAGAAGGCTGAGTAGTTAGAAAGCTGAAGCGATGGAAGGGTGGGTTTGGAAATGTAGAGAAGCCATGGCTGAGAGGAGCCTGCTTCCGAGGCTAGCTTTTGAGGTGACCCAGTCGTTTAGGAGTGGCCCTCCTCCTTTCCAGCCCTAAGGGGCTTCTTGAGGGGTTCCAACCAGGGATTTGGAATCTGGGACAGGACAAATGACCACAAACAATGTGTTACCCTGTCCGTGCCTTGCAACTGGGAACATTTGGTGTCCCTGGCAGAAGAGAAGCCAATTTTTAGTTTGCCCTGATCTGAGAGGCTGCTAGGAGCTCAAGCTCACCCTTAGACCATTGTGAGCCCCCAAAACCTAAATGAAGCATGATTTTGACTCTTGAGTGGGCTCCATTTTCTGAAAGACCATGGAACTGGCTGAGTGTGGTGGTGGTGGTGGTTAGGCACTGTGGGGCCGGAGCCAACTCATAGTGAGCCTAAGAACAAGAGAAGGAAACGCTCCCCATGCATGCCTACAACCTCAGCTATTTTCGAGGCAGAGGTGGGAAAGAGACCAAGTGCAAAGGCCAGCCTGAGCTGTCTGTTGAGCCCCTGTCTGAAAAAAGAAGAAAAAAAAAGAGGCCATAGAATAAAGGGTTACATAGCTTTAAAATCAGGCTTTTGGTCATCTCTGTAAGTTATGTTTCTTTTTCTTTTCTTTTCTTTTCTTTTTCTTTCTTTCTTTCTTTCTTTTTTTTTTTTTTTTTGAACCAAACTCATTACCTGCTTAAGTTTAGCCTCTTCTATTATGAGAGTAGACAATTCTCCCCAGATGGGTTCAAACTAAAGTAACTTTATAGTCTAGCACCTGCTCTACTGGAGGTGTAGGGAGGCTATATATGTGCTGGAAATTTCTTCATCCCTTCTTTTGTCACAAAACAAAATCTGTAAATCAAACCAGGCACAGTGGTGCCTGTCTGTAGTCTCAACTACTTGGTAGGCTGAGGCAGGAAGATCACTTGAGCCCAGGAGTTCGAGGCCAGTTTAGGCAACATGGTGAGACCTCATCTCAAACAGAACAGAACAGGACACTGTAAATCAGTATCCCTTCACTCGCTTTTGTTGAGGGCGTAAAAAAAAAAAAAAAAAAAAAAAAATCCACCTTCCCTTGTTTCCAACGACCCTTTTTTGTGTAGCACACTGCTTCAACTTTTGTCCTCAGCTCCTGGGCAACATGATCAATTTCCTGTTGATTTGCTCAGTCTCATGCATATGCTATTAGGTCTTATGACTAATAGACTAATACATGCCACCTTTGAAGGAGACCTAAATGACCTACCTGCAATTCTAGTTCTTTTGTAATAGACCCACATTTCTTCTCTTCCTGGACTAGTTAAAGCAGGTGATATGGAGGTAATGTTTCCATCTTCTTCCCCATGAAGGTGAGGGTGAGTTTAGTTACCCATCGCTGCACTGCACTTCTGTGTCAGAAACAAAAGAAAGACAGCATCCAAAGGGCTTCTGGGAAGCATAATAAATACCTCTCACCTATTACCACTTTTCTGCTCCAATTCTCTATGGTGCATATAAGCCGCTTATTGTGGGAGGGCAGATGAGTTTAAGTGTCATATCTCCGCTTTCTGATCTCACAGCTCACCCCAGAGAACACCTGAAACCCCAGATAAGCCAACACTAAGGTTAGAAATACCTCTCTCTTTCCAGCCAGGCCAGAGCAGGGCTTCACTTTGGGGAGGGTCAACAAAGGCCACAGCTGCACCTGCTTGTTGAGGGCACTCTGTTGCAGGAAAGCCATCCAAATACAAGGGGAGCCCACCATCCACGTCCCTCCAGGTGCGTGGTGGGACCACCTCGCATTGTCGTGGTAACTTCAGAAGAGCCTGGAGAGGCTTTCTCCTGGGTAGAATACCTTACCTCCCCGATAACACGCCACCTGAAACTGTCAGCAACATGTGCCCTTAGCTGAAGTTGTGTTAAAATGCAAATCATCTCAAGAATGGTAATATTATCCGTCAATGTATCTTTTTTTTTTTTTTAGAGACATGGTCCTACTATATAGTTGAGGCTGGCCTAGAACACTGTAGCCTGGGCTGGCTTTGAACTTGTGGCAATTCTCTTGCCTCAGCCTCCCAAATGCAAAGGATTAAAGGAATGAGACACCATGCCTAGCTTTGTCAATTTTTTTTTTGTTTTTTCTTTTGTGGTACTTGAGGGTTGAACCTAGGGCCTCACACATACTTTAAGATGCTTTACTCCTGGGCTGCACCCCAGCCCATTTTTTTTATTATTTGATTTTGAGACAGGGTCTTGCTAAATTACACAGACTGTCTCTGGTCTTGAACTCATGATCCTCCTGCCTCTGCCTCCTGAGTTGCTGGGATTACAGGCCTGCGCCATTGCGCCTGGCTCAATGTGTTTTTAGAAAACAAAAACCAACTTGTTTAAAAAGTCAAAAGTGTACATGGCAAAACCAAATTCAAATAGTATGAAAGATTATACACTAAAATCAATCTTCCCCCCACCTCATACCCTCAGTCCCTCAATTATTCCCTCACTCCTTGCCCACCAGCAATCTTACTCATCAAAGTCATACAGAGCCTTCCACAAATATTCTATTCAGATTCAGTTATGTGTCTGATGTATGTCCCCTTACAGGGGCCCTTCCCTGTTTTTAATCTAGGTACAAGCACACTCTGGAGTCTGGAGTCTGCACGCTCTTCTCTTTCCGTCTTTCCTTCCTTCCCTCCCTCCTTCCTTCCTTCCTGTTTCTCCCTTTCTTTCGAAGTACTTGCGGTTGTTGTTAGGTGCTGTCGAGTAGTGACCCTCATAGGGTTTTCAAGGGCTGATTGTTTTGGGATTACCTTGGGAGTGGATTGTCATGCTCTTCTCTCACTTTTGTGGTGCTGGGAATTGAACCTGCGACCTCAGAGACTGCAGAGCAGTGCTCTACCAACTAAGCTAAACCCCGGCCCTTTGAAGCACTTAGGAGAATTAAACTGAACCCAGGGCCTCACACATATGTTGCAAGTGCTCTTCCCCTGGGCTGTACCTCCAGCCCATTTTTTATTTTTATTTTCAGACAGAGTCTCTCTAAGTTATGTGGGGTGCCTCTGGCCTCGAACCTGAGATCCTCCTGCCTCTGCCTCCTGAGTGGCTGGGATTTTAGTTGTGTGTCATCCTCCTCCTTTTTCTATTGCCCCCTTGCTTGTTTCTTCAGGTTGATTTGCTCAGTGGGTAACTTAGTATGTGCAGACTCCAGCACGTGTTCCCACTGCCAAGAGCAGAGGCTGACCTGGCTCACAGATAACCCAGAGGCTTAACGTTGTCTTAAACAGAAGAAATGGCCCAGGTTACTTTAAGGTGACTTGTTTTAGTAACACCGGAGCTTACGGAACAGATTATTAATTCCATGAAACCTGATAAAATGTTTAAAATTTAGGGTAAATTAAAATTTAAAATGAGAAGCTTTTGGAAATGTAAAAACTGAAGAAGTACAAGGAGGAGCAGGAGGAGGGGAGGAGGAGGAGGAGGAGGAAGTTGCTCTTGAGGCTAGAGATGTCACTTGGTGGTAGAGCACTTTGCCTAGCATACTTGAGGCCCTGGGTTTGACCTCTAGCACCACAAAAAAGAAAAAAGAAATTAAGAGCTCTTGCAAATCTTGAGAGCAAGGTAGATCTTCACATGTCCAACCTTCATCCAGCTGGATTTGTTTCTGCTCTTGACTTTCTCTTACGGGTTTACTAAGGTAGAGGCCAGGCAGAGGAGGTGTGAAGTAGAAGGCGCTGGCCCATGACCAGAAAACATGAGTGGGATCCGGGCAGGGCTGTAAATCAAAAAGTACAGACAGACAAATCCACTTCCAAGAGACAACAGAGGAAATCCCTGTGTAAGGTTTAAATATCCTGACAGCTTTTGTGCAAATTTCTTCCAACCCATTTCACACCATGCTTGTGACTTACTGTATCTAAAAGTAGAATTCTAAGTAGCGTCTACTCCATATGATAAATAAGCAGGCTTTGTGTTTCATGAGGTTAAGATAAATGTGGTCTGAGCAGCACCATTTAGATAGATGTTGATACTTTATGTAATTTATACTTTAGGTATTTGTCATTTATGGAATTCAGTTTTTCTATGTGATATTTTTTCACTTATAAAATGTACTTAGAATTCTGCTACTTAAGAAACATTTAACCTGAGCATCTAACTTTGAGGCCTAACTAACTCCCAGATTACAGGAAATTCAAAAGGTGGAGAACAAGCTAACAGCACCAAAAAGAAGCCATGAGATATGTCTCGGAGGCCTGGCATTCTGCAGGTTGACCGACCACATCTTCAAAGAGTCAGAAACGTGACAAGAGAGAACTGCTATAGTTTTGAGACTCTAGGGACATTAAAAAAAGAAACAGGAACACTGTATGATATTATATTGGATCCTAATTTACACAAGGGCTGGGATTTAGCTTAGTTGGTAGAGCGCTGCGCTGCAGTCTCTGAGGTCCCGAGTTCAATTCCCAGAACTGCAAAAATGGGAGAAGGGCCTGGCAATCCACTCCCAAGGCAATCCCGAAACAGTCAGCCATTGAAAACCTTGTGAGGATCGCTATGAGTCAGATACCGACTCGACGGCATCTAACAACAACAACAACAAATTTACACAAACCAACTATAAAGAATATTTGTAGGGGTGGTTTTGGAAATGTTAGTGTTACCTGGGAATTATATCATACTAAGGAATATAATTGTCTGTAGCCATAGCACCCTGGCACCCCATCTCACCTGATCTCAGAAGCTAAGCTGGGCCAGCCTGGGTAGTCTTTGGATGGGAGACTGCCTGGGAACACCAGGTACTGCAGACTAGGGAGAAGGACCTCGCAGCCCACTCCTGAAACGATCAGCCATTGAAAACCCTATGTACAACAAGGAAGCACTGACAATAGTGCTGGGCATGGCACAGTGCTGGGGAATGTTTCATTCTGTTGCTATTCATCGGACCCAACTCGACGACACCTAACAACAGCAACAACAACAACAATAAAGGAATATAATTATATAGCTTAATTTAATATGAGAAATGCTATTTAGGCTCTGGAATAATGTCCTTATTTTAAAAAGATGTACATTATTTTGTCTTCTCCTGGAACTCTGAGTACTTTAAATGAAGGTTACCAGACCAGGGTGAACATGGCTGGGCTACATTTTCCTTCTTCTTCTGGTGGCGTAAGAACAAGTGTCATTACTGACAACCGAGGACAGGATGTGTGAGGAAGAAATTACAGCAAATTAAAATGTTTGCTGCGCTGTTCTTGGGTTGCGTCTTTGTGAGGAGTGACTTCTTGTGTTAAGTTCTGCATCATCAGCAGGGCAGGGCATGTGTTATGCAAAGCCAGAACTCTTGCATCATGGTCTTCAAGCCCTCTTACCCACAGCCTATCCCATTCAGCTGCAGATGTGGCAAACAGCTCCAAAGCAGCACAAAAGGCACCGCCCAGCACTGTGACCTGTGGTCTCAGCAGGCCATGGGTCAGAGTGAATCGCAGGGACTGACGCGTGGCAGGGAAGGCAGATAGGATTCACTTGGGACTTTGGACCTCAGAATCACTCCAAGGAGTTCTTTCTCAAGAGGAGTCAATGAGAAGACTCACCGATTATCTGGGCCCTCCTAAGGCTGAGTGCTTTGGACAAAACCCAGTGAATCCCGCAGAAGATAACAGCCTGCAGTGGTCACAACCTGGCATGGACCAGAAACTTAGGAGCAGCCTATTTTAGAATTGATTCAAAAACTTCTCCATATCTGTTCTCTTCTCTCACAGGCCTGGGCCCCAGGGATCCTGGGCTTTTGGCCCATGCTGATACCGTGTCCTTCTGGTTATCCTCCCTTGGTTTGCTAAGTGGGCTGAGGAGAGTTTCAGAGTGCTGGGCAGAGAGGGTTCCCTTAGTATTTCAATACAGCAGGGGAGCTGTCTGAGCAGATAGCCCTATTGCCCTCTGTCAATGAGCAGTAAGCTATGGATTAGCAGTGGTAGGAAGGATGTCTCTAAATAGATTATTTATTTATTTATTTATTTATTTCTGTGGTTTGAGGCCAGTGATTGAGATCACTCTGGAAAAAGCTTCAGAAATACCAGGAAGATCTGATCACAGGCTTTGGGCATTACATGTCACAACCGTAATCTTTCCTCTGCCATGGGGGAAAAAGACAAGGTTAGCTGGGTGGAGTAGAGACATGAGGAACAGAAGTTCTCAGCCTAGAAAAATCACAATTGGAAATATTATTAGCGTCCATATTTCATTTCAGGACTGGCAGTGTAGCTTCATGGCAGACACTTGCCTGGCCTGTGCAAGGCTCTGGGTTCCCTCTCCAGCACCACAAAAAACACAACAAAACAAAACGCAGAAAAACTCCAGATATTTCATACAGCTTAATCATTGCTGGGACAGTGCAGCTTAGTTGGCACAATTCAACGTGATCACAAATCCTTGATGCTCACTGGTGGAAAGGAACCCAGGTCCTTGTCGCTTTTGAGCCCATCCTTCATGGACCAAGGGCAGGAATTTGGACTATATTTCTGCTCCTCCAAGGAGGACTGGGTCTTTCCCACATCTTGGATTTAAGTCCTAGCATTGGCACTTGGAGGTCTTGGTATTTTAAAAAGTCTTTCCATTTCCTTGGGGCTCTGCAAGTAACAAAGGTATCCGCAATCACTGAGGTCAGGTACTGACTTGGGCAATGGTACATGGACATGAGCAGATCTGGTGTTTGCGATAGACTATAAAAAAATGGAGTGGAGTTGCTTCTGAGTGCACAATTCTAAGAAAAACTACCACTACCAAAACAATAAACAAATATATGTACACATTTGTGCGCGTATATAAATAAATTTGTTTATATATACATATGCACATACATATAGCATATTGTTGTTGTTGTTAGGTGCCGTCAAGTCGGTATCCGACTCATAGTGACCCTCATAGGGTTTTCAATGGCAGACTGTTTCGGGATTGCCTTGAGAGTGGATTGCCAGGTCCTTCTCCCATTTTTGCGGCGCTGGGAATTGAACTCGGGACCTCAGAGACTGCAGCGCAGCGCTCTACCAACTGAGCTAAATCCCAGCCCACATATAGCATATAGACATACATAAATTTGCTTATATTTTATTTTAAAAATGATTTAAGAATGTTGAGACTTCCTATACTATCATAGTTTACAGTTTCTTTGTAATCCATTGTAAAAGTCTTTAAACATTTGCAAGTCGCCCTTTTGCTATTTTTGCTAACAGAGTCACGTGAAGCACACACACAGGAGGGCCTGCCTAGGGCTCTTTCCAGATGCCCCAGGCTGGGGGTGGAGGAAGGGTGGTGGTTGGGTGGGGGTGGATAATTTTGCCTCCAAGCCTTACATCACTGCTAACTAGTTCATTCCTCCGTGCCTCATCACTTAAGTGGTCATAAAAATGGCATCTCCCAATAGTGACTGTGCATCAGATAATGATTTTGTCACCTGCTCCTATTCAGGACATAGCTCAGTGTTTCACTGTCTTGTTTTTCAAGCACATCTTCCTGGATGTTGTTGGTGGAGAATGTGGTTAAGTGCTGCCACCTACTGGCCAAAACTTACATAACCAAGGAGCTGAGATCTGGACAAAGTTAAGGGACAACGAGCTGTGTTACACACGGTTCCTGGGTTGCGGCTTTTCACATACTTTTGGAGGGCAAACGGTAAAGCAAAGAAGGGATCCACAACTGTGCTTTCAGGCAAAAATGAATCTGGAAAATTTTATGTTGAAATTATTTTAGACTTACAGAATAATTGTATGAATAGTGCAAGGAATTCCATTTACCCTTTATTTGGCTTCCTCTGATATTAACACCTCGCTCGTAGTGCAATTATTGAAAACAAGAAATGAACATCAATGCAATATTTTTTACTACCCTATAGACACAGGTTGAATTTTTTCAGTTTTCCTGTTCATGTCCTTCTCTTGTCCAGGATCAGGCTGTGTATTACTTTTCCTGCCTCCTAGCACTACTCTTGGGAGAATGACCTGGCAACCCACTCCCAAAAATCAATCTGCCATTGAAAACCCTATGAATAGCAGAGAAGCACTGACAATAGTGTTTCACCTGTTGTACATACGGTTGCTATGAGTCAGGCACCCACTCAACGGCACCTAACAACAGTGCTCTAATCTAATCTGCAACTCTTTCTCAGTTTTTGTTTTTGTTTTTTTGGCATGAAGCGTTGAACCCAGGGCCTTATGTGTGCTTTGCAAATGCTCTACTACTGAGCTGCACTGGTAGCCTATTTTTTACATGTTTTTATTTTGAGACAGGGTCTTGCTAAATTACACAGGCTGACTCTGGCCTTAAACTTGTGACCTGCTTGCCTTAGCCTCCCAAGTCACTAGGATTACCAGCATGAGCCTGGGCGCCAGGCTTGTTCCTCAGTCTTTCTTGACCTTCACACTCATGAAAGGTTATTGGTCAGTTATTTGGTAGTCTGTCCCTCCATTTTTCTGATTTGTGGTAATGTATCTTTGAGGAGAATACTACAGTGTTCTTAGTACATCATATTGGGGATACATCACATTCACATGTGTTACTGATTAATAGTGAGGCTAACGCTGATCTCTTGGTTAAGGCGGTATCTGTTAGATTTCCCTATTGCAGGATTCCTATTTTTTCCCTTTGTAATTAATTAATTACAAAAATTATGGGGAGACAGTTTGAGATTGTGCAAATATCCTATTTCTCTTCATACTTTCACCTACTGATTTTAGCATCTATAGATGTTTCTTGTCTGCAACAATTGTTACTGTGGTATTTTTCTAATGATTATTATCAATTTCCATCTTTTGCACTTTTTAAAAAATTGGAATGCTATTGTAAGGAAAAGGTATCCTTTCCCACATGTTTTTATTGATTCAATTATGTACTTATATCTATGTGGACTGATGGGTAGTTATTTTATTCTATAGGCTATAATCCAACATTATCATTATATATTTTGTTGTCTGGATTGTCCAAACTTAGCCTCTGAGAGCTCTTTCAAGTCAGCGCTTGTGCCCTTCAACATACCCCATCATCTTAAAAACAGATTCATTGAGGTAAAATTGACAAATGAAAATTGCATCTATTTATAGTATACAACTTGACCAAGCTAATTAACATACCTATCATTTTCATAACAGATTGAGATAGAATTCAGATAGCATAAAATTCACCCTTTTAAAGGTGGTTTTTAGTATACTCACAAAATTGTGCAACCATCTTCACTATCTAATTCTAGAACATTCTTGTCACCCCCAAAAGGAACTCCATACCAGTTAGTAGTCACTCCTCATTCCCCGTTTCCTTCAGGCCTTGGAAACCATTAATTTACCTTCTGTGTCTAAGACCTGCCAGTTCTGGATGCTTCATAGAAATGGCTTCTTTCACATAGCATAATGTTTTTTGAGGGTCTTCCATGTTTTAACATGTCTGAGTGCCTCATTCACTTTTAATGACAGTATAATAGTTTATTATTTGTGCACACAACATTTTATTTTTCAGCTAGTGAACATTTGGCTTATTTCTTCTTCTTCACTCTTATGATCAATGCTTCTATGAACATTTGTGTATATATTTTTTGTGAACATATATTTTCAGTTCTTTTAAGTTGTACACCTATGGGTGTAATTGCTGAATCAAGTGGAAACTCTATGAGTAACTTTTTGAGGAACTACCCAATGGTTTTCTAAAGTACCTGCAACTTTTTACATTTCTGCCAGTAACAGGAGAGTTTCAATTTCTTTATATTCTCCTTTACCCACTTGGTTCTACAATCAACACCTGTTGAAGAAGCAGTCAAGAAATCAAGACACATTGCATTGCAAAGAGCTGTTGCAAAAGACCTCTTTAAAGTGTTGAAAAGTAAAGATGTCACATTGAAGGTGAAGATGCACCTGACTTGTGCCATAGTATTTTTAGTCACATCAGCTAGACAACAAATAAGGGAGACAGGAGAAGAATCGATGCTTTTGAATTATGGTGCTGGAGACAGATATTGACTATAGCATGGACTTCCTAAAGAATCAACAGATCCGTCCTAGAAGAAGTGCAACCAGAGTGCTCCTTGGAAGCAAGAATGACTAGACTGCATTTTATGTATTTTGGACATGTAGTAAGGAGAGATCAATCCCTGGAGAAGGACATCATGTTTGGGAGTGTGGCAGGTCAACCAAAAAAAGGAAGCCCCTCAACTACATGGATTGACACAGTGTCTGCAACAATGGGCTTAAACATAAAGAAGATCTTGTGCCTGGCACAGAATCAAGGAGTGTTTCTTTCTGTTGTACAAAAGGTTGCGATGAGTAGGACCCAACTTGATGGTACCTAACAACAATAACAATCCTTGTTAGGTCTGGCTTTTTTCTTTTTAAATTGCTTTCTAACTTTTCTTGTTGCTCAGACAAAATACCTGAGAGAATGATTTTAGGAGGAAGCAGAAGTTTACTTGGCTTTTATGTTAGAGGGTCTCAGACCACAATGGCAGGGAGGCATGGCAGAGCAGCTGCTGGCAAAGCCTGTGGCAGCGGACCTCACATCATAGCGGATCAGGAAGCAGAGAGAGTGTACCAGAACCAGTAGTAGATAACACTTCAAAGACCCATCTCCTTTGAACTCCTTCCACCAGCCAGGTCCCACCTCCCAAAGTTCCACAGCCTTCCCCCACAACACCACCACCTGGGGACTAAGCATTCAAATATATGACATTTGGGGGGACATTTTGATCCAAGCCATAACAATAGCTGCCTTAGTGCATATGAAGTAGTATTTCATTGTAATTTTGATTTTCATTTCCCTAATGACTTAGTGATATTGTGTTTATGTACTTATTGGCCACTTGTGTATGTAGTTTGAAGAAATGTGCATTCAAATTCTTTGTCACCCCCTTTCCCTTTTTATTTTTGAGTATTAAGGGGTTGAACCCAAGGCCTCATGCATGCTAGGCACATGTTTTACCCCTGAGCAACACTTCCAGCTCCTTTTAAATTTATTTATTTTATTTTGAGACAGGGTCTAGCTAAGTTGCACAGGCTGTCTCTGGTCTTGAACTCACGATCCTCCTGCCTCAGCCTCCTGAGTTGCTGGGATTGCAGGTGTGTGCCAACATGCTGGGCCCTTGAGTTATTTTTTTTTGTGTGTGTGTATATATTTTTGGTTCTTGGGATGGAACCTAGGGCCTTGTGCATGCTAGACAAATGCTCTACCATTGAGCTACATCCCCAGCCACCAAGAGCTAATTTTTATGTATGGTGTGATGTAGATGCACAGCGTCATCTTTTGCATGTGGATACTCAGTTGTTTTAGCCTCATTTGTGTAAAGATTAACACTAATTTCAGTTCACTGGTGTACAAAACCTTTTTTCCTATATCCCCCTGTGCAAGTTGGTCTTCTGTGTTAACTTGACTAGTCTCTACTCCCCAGTTATTCAGGTGAGTACTAGTTGAGGGGTCTGTTGTCAATGTGATTATTGTTTATCACTTGCTGACTTCAAATAAAAAAGACGATCCTACCTAGGTGTGCGTAGCTGTTGGATTCCCGGTAGTGCATTGGAACTCTTCCAAGCCCTCTGTGGACATCTCGTCCCCCAGCTTTTCTTTTTAAGTTTTTCGTACAGTGTCCCAGTTGTCTCCCTGTTGTCACTGCCCCAGGCAGCTGAAATATTAAACACTTGTCCCTGATTATTTTTGATAACTGCTCTAGGGACAGCTGTTGGAATTGGGTGAGCTCTGAGTCAGGCCAAATAAATTACAAAGTCCTGTGAATTTCCAGGGGAATTTCCAGAGAGGTCAAATAATGACAATTATCCCAGAATGGTGCCTTGAGAGAGCCGCAAACCCCTTCTGCCCACTCCAGGCATAGCAGGGTGATTGGTTTTTCTCTCTGATTGTGGAGCTGTTGCTTTCTAAGGCTGCTGCTGAGCTGGGGGTGGGGGAGGGAGGGGTAGAATGGGAAAGGCCCCAGTTAAAACCTTGCAAATCTGGTGGTCCTTCCTGATATCCAGCTGTCTTTCTAAATCAACCTTCCTCAGATTGTGGCAAACCTTTGCCTAATTTCTAGAGTTCTGAGAAAGTTGACTCTGATCCTCTTTGCTAGTGTTCTTGTTGCTTTTATGAAAGAGAGCCTTTGCAAGGATCCTTCTCTGCCATTCCCCTCCCCAAAGGTGCCCATGTCTGGTGCCCTTTCTCCGAGGAAGCCAGGAACCACAGGTCAGTGGCAATGGTCTTTAGAACACAGAGATGTTTTAAGAGCCTTTGTTTCTTCTCCACAGTTGTTATTTTCGTCATGTCATCGCTGTTTTTGCAAGGGGTAAAATGCAAAGGTTCCCAGGCCCTTATTCTATACATGAGGTCATTATATAGCAAGTGGGCAGCTGAGCCCAAGGGAGGGGTTCCATGTTTCTTCTGAGTTTACACATTGAGAACATCAGGGGGCGCTCTGTGAGGCTCCCTAGGAAGTGGACAGATGTTTCAACTCTGAAGTCATTTCCAGGTCTGCTCATTCCAGATGAAGCTTCATGGTAAGTGTTGAATCTAAGCAACAGGAAAGGCTGGGGATGGGTAGACATTTTGTAAGGAATGATCTGACTGAGTGTATATCTAAGCAAGATGGATGGACTGTTGAGAAAGACACACACACAAACAGAAAAAGCAAGCAAGTGAGTGAGTGAGAGAGTTGTAAGTTGTTGGGTGCCTTCGGGTCGGTGTCTGACTCATAGCAACCCTATGTACAACAGACAAAACACCATTGTCAGTGCTGCTCTGCTATTTGTAGGGTTTTCAATGGCTGATTATTATTTTGGGAGTGAGTTACCAGGTTCTTCTCTCAAGCCTACAGCATCTGGTATTCCCAGGTGGTCTCCTGTCTACTAAGTACTAAGGAGGCTTGACCCTGCTTAGCTTCTGAGATCTGATGGGATTGGATGTCACAGTGGTATGGCTGCAGGCCACCATCCCTTATGTATGTATTAATTAAATGTAAAGAATAATAGCTAATTTTTTACATGTTTAATCTCTGTGAAGCACTACAAAAATACTAAGTACTTGTGGTCATTTAATGAAATCAGCACAATTACTAAGGCCTTTTTATGCACAAGGAAACTGAGCTCGAGAGACTAAGCCAGTCCCCTTTGCCATTAGGCTGTGTTGTGATCTCCCACTCTTTGACTTGTTTGTCCCCCAAATCTCCCTACTTTTTCAGGGGCCATTCTGGCCCATGATCTCTTCTCATTCTTACCTTTGGGGAATTCATGAATCCACTTTCTCTCCCCATGCCATCTCTGTCAAAATAGGTACCTCAGAGGAGGTCACATAAGGCTTTCAGCCTTCCTCCCACCAAATACTATCCACTGAAAGGTCACACAATCTTTGTTGGAGATGCAAGTGAGCATGACAAGCTTTCTGATAGAAAAACAGAAATAAAGTTGACACATGGATAAGAATCTGCCAATGCCTATTTTCTACCATTTTTTAAATTTCTAAAATTGTTGGAAATCTATCATATGCCAATTTATTACCAGGACGTTAGAGGTTTTTTGTTGTTTGTTTTTGTTTGTTTGTTTTTTGTTGTTGTTTTGAGACAAGGTCTTGCTAGGTAGCCCAGTGTAGCTTCAAACTTGTGATCCTCCTGCCTTAGCCTCCTGAGGACTGAGGTGTGTGCCATGGTGCCAGGTTTAGGATATCAATTCTTTCCTTTCCTTTTTTGCAGTATAGTGTGAGGGTTGAACTTAGGGCCTTGAACATGCCGGGCAAGTGCTCTACCACTAAGCCATACCCTCAGGCCCCTTTTAAAGCCAGGGTCTTGCTAATTTGTTCAGGCTGCCTCTGACTTTGAACTCACCATCCTCCTACCTCAGTCTCTGGAGTGGCTGGGATTACAGATGTGATGTCAGTTCTTTTATGTATATATTTATTGGTTTTTTTTGAGACAGGGTCTTGCTGTGCAGCCCCAGTTGGCCTAGAACTTACCA
>VMDO01003545.1:70528-141121 GCA_007922755.1 Pedetes capensis
TTTTTTTTTTTTTTTTTTTTAAACTTGTGTTCTGCAAGAATGTAGTAACTAGAAACGATGACTCTGGCCAGTAGAGAGGAAATAGGAAAAACTACTTTGGAAGAAATGAAAACCAATGAAGTGTCATTGATAGTTATTTGTTCTATGCAGTCAGGACTTAATATGATTCTTAGCACTGTAACCATCCTGGCGTCTGATCCCGTCAGATCTTGGAAGCTAAGCAGGGTCAGGCCTGTTTAGTACTTGGACGGGAAACCACCTGGCAATACCAGGTGCTGTAGTCTTGGGAGAAGGACCTGGCAACCCACTCCCAAAAATCAATCAGCCATTGAAAACCCTATGAACAGCAGAGAAGCACTGACATTGTGCAGGGCATGGCACAGCTTTGGGTAGTGTTTTGTTCTGTTGTAAATTGGGTCACTATGAGTTGGACTTGACAGCACCTAAAAACAACAACCATCACCATCACCACCAGATAGAAGAGAGATACTGACTGCCTCTGGAAGGCTTCCATTTTTCTTTTGGCTTACTTCTCCCGGGCTTAATTTATAACCCCTCCTTACTCTTATCTCCCTCAGGTTTTCCCTGAGGGGCTTTCCAAACCTACCCAAATTAGCTTACTCTCACAACTGTTGAGAATGCTTCCAGGAGCCTCTTCTTTCAGTGTAAGGTTGAAAGCCAACTCACATTTTAAACACTTTCAGACAGATAATTGCTTTTTCCTTTATGATGGCCTCATACTTAAGACTGGGGCTAGGGGTTTAGCTCAGTTGGTAGAGTGCTTGCTCCGCATGCTCTGAGGTCCTGAGTTTGATCCCTAGCACCACAAAAAGGAGCAGGATCTGGCAGCCCACTCCTGAAAAACAATCAGCCATTGAAAACCCTATAAATAGCAGAGAAGTGTTTCTTTCTGTTGTACAAAGGGTCGCTATGAGTCAGACTGACTCATTGGCACTTAACAATGGTGCTTAGACTTTCAGCTGGGGACCTCTACAGGGCCAACTCATTGGGCCATTTGAAGGTCTCCATTCACAACTTATTGTACAGCTCTCCCCACCCTGTGCTGTCTTTGGAGAATATAATGCTGTCACTAATCGTAGTGCGGCAGGTTCCTCCTTGGCCATCTTGAAACAGGACGCCTGTGATGACCTAGCCCCTCAGTCATGGCAAGGAAATACACAAAATCATACAGTAGATAGTGAGGCCTAGGGGAATGGTAATAGGATTGTCAACATTCCGTTTTGGAGAGAAGGGGATGGAGGGTCCTAAGACCCTCATGGGAAGCCCAAAAGATCTTTCCCTGGCTCATCTGTCACCACGCCCTCCTACTCCAGGTGCATATGATGCTGAATTATGAAACAGGGGAGCAACTGGCTGGGGGTGGGACTGTTCAGTGGTGCTGCATGGGTCACTCGTGCTCCTTAAGTCAGCCCAATAAAGTCATTGGGTCACCAAGGTGGACGTGAGGAAGTCCTTTCTTTGGTTGGCCTGTGCCTTCTCTGTCTAGGGAGAATGAATGTTCCCTGTATGTCTCCCAGGAAAAATAGTTCATGCAACACAATGCAATTAATGGATGTGTGACAAGAAAGCAATTCTGTTTATATATTTAAAAAAATGAAAAACCGAAAGCCGGGGACAGTGGCACACACCTGTAATCCCAGAGGCTCAGGAGGCAGAGGTGGGAGGATCGCAAGTTCGAGACCAGAGGTAGTCTGCATAACTTAGTGAGACCCTGTCTCAAAAAGTAAAAAAAAATGGGCTGGGGGCGCAGCTCAGTGGTCTAGCACTTGCAGAGCATGCAAGCGAGAGGCCCTGGGTTCAACCCCCAGTACCACAAAAACAAACAAACACACACACACACACACACACACACACACACACACACACACACACACACACACACACAAAAGAAAGAAAGAAAAGAAAAGAAAAAAGAAAAACCTGACTAAGAGTTAGATGTTTTTGAGGTGTCAAAGAGTGCATGGGGAACAAAAAAAAGCTGCATTTAGCCAACAACTTAAGATTTTTCAAGGATTTCGATGCCAGACACTGTGCTAAGCTTTACCTACTTCTGATTTCTAATTCTCACTACAACCCTGTAATGTAGATAGATCCATTGTACAGATGAGGAAACTTTGAGGTTTGGGGAAGGTCAGAAATTTGTCCAAAGTCACACAACTATTAATCAGCACAGCAGGAAATCCAAACCTGGTTTCCTTTTTCCCTACGTTCCAGGCTTTCCCCCCACATCCATTGTTGTTATTTTGCTGTTGAGATGGGGTCTGGCTGTGTTGTTCAAGCGGACTCCTGCCTCAGTCTCTAAGTAGCTGAAGCTACAGACCTGTGCCACCACAACTGGCCCATGCCTCTTGATCGGTTACTACTAAATATAAGAGGAATCTAATTTCCTTGCCCTTCCCTTGCTCCTGAGAATCTCAGGCATGCCAGCCTGCCTAATAGTAGTTTTCATTTCTTCGGAGAGCCTATCAGTTGTTAAAAATGGCTAATCTCTAGAAACAGAGGGTCCCACTTCTATTTAAAGATATCCTCTTGCTCTAATAGACATTACCTACTTTCCCCCCTTCTTCTTCACTGATGTCTCTTTAACAATGGCACTGGCTTTTTTTTTTTTTTCTTCTTCAGTAGTAGAAGGTTGAACCCAGAGCCTTGTGCATGCTAGGCAAGCACCCTACCACTGGGCTGCATCCCCAGCCACTTTTTTCTTTTTTTCTGTTTTCTTTCTTCCTCTTTTTCTTTCTTTCTTTCTTTTTCTTTTCTTTTCTTTTCTTTTTTTTTTTTTTTGTGGTACTGGGGGTTGAACCCAGGGCCTTGCGCTTGCATGCTTTGCAAGTGCTGGACCACTGAGCTGCACTCCAGCCCATTTTTTATACTTTTTGAGACAGGGTCTCGCTGAGTTATACAGACTGCCTCTGGTCTCGAACTTGCAATCCTTCTGCCTCGGCATCCTGAGCCGCTGGGATTTCAGGTGTGCAGGTATGCGTCACCTAGCTCAGCTGGCACCAGCTTTTGTTCTCAGGTATGCTTGTCTTCTTCTTCCAAAGAAAACCCACGCGTGACTCACTTGGGATTGCAGACAGAATAAAAACAAGAGAAGGCAAGAGTTGTCTAAATTTAAAGTGCTGGAAAATCCAACATTTTATTCACTACATTTCGGTGACTACATAAATGCAGAAACATCTTAACACTGAAAAGCGTGATGGCATCACCACTTGCTTTTTTTTTTTTCTTTTCTTTTTTTTCTTTTTTTGCTTAGCAAACACAGCAGATGATATTGCACGGCATAAAGTGAGAACAGTAGCAAAGCCTAAAATAAAATGAAAGAAACCCTAATGCAGTACAGGAGATACTCATAAACGAACCAGAATAATGCCTAAGGCATTACACGTTCTGTAGCTACACACAAAAATACAGAAGAAGCATTGGACAAAGAGAAAGAGAGACAAAATATTAGCAAACAACCATAACTGGGTACAATAATCATTTTGTCTGAAATGTTGATGCAACGTAGAAACTACCACTTTTCTAATTGATAAAGAAAATGACAGCAACGTTTGTCTTTTATCAAAAATCTTCTAAGCCCCTCGTGGTTAAGTTTTTAGTTAATTATTTAATTATGCATTTCCTTTTTTTCTTGTTTTTGTTTTTTTCCCCATTGCTAAGGAAGAACTCCCTCTGCTCTTGGAAGATTTTCTACTCTACTGATCTTTTATTATTATTATTATTATTATTATTATTATTATTATTATTATTTTATTTTTACCTGATGATTGTCTTAGGCACCCTCCTTACATAATAAACCATCAAGCTAACTTGAACAGGGAAACTGAGTCACACTTGAACAAGAGCTAAGGTCAAAGGTATATTGAAAATAGGAAAGGGGGGAAGGGACAAGTCTAAGTGAGGAGTGACAGATGGGGCAGAAAACAGGGAGATATGAAGACAACTGCCGAAGCAAGTGGAAGACAATGTTTTAAAGTTTATTTCTTTTAAAAAATACTTGTCACTTTGTTCAGGCGGCAAATCTGAAATGAGCCCACAATGATTATGTAATAAATGCAGAACATACCACGCGAAAAAAAAATATATTAAGACTCACACAGAAATAGAAGATGGACCTTGTGAATAAAACTGTGCTCTGTGCTCCACTGTTGCTGCTAAAAGTCGACTCCCTCAACCACCATATTCCTTGGGTTTCTATGACTCAATGGTCAGCATTTGTATTAAAAACAAGTAACTCATCAATGCTTGCCGACAGAGCACTGCATGATCCTGCAACTCAGAGCAGATTTATTGCCCTATGAAAATATCTAGTAAGTATAAAAATGTTCCTAAGAAAATGTAACTTTTGACCTGAAATCTAAGCCCTCCCTTTCCTTCCCCACCCCAAACACACTTGCAAAAGAAACTCAGGTAAAATGCTTGAGTTGAGAGGAAAGGTATTTACATCTAGGAGTTTATGAAGTAGTTGAAGCAACTTATTTCAGTAAATGAAACAAAATAGCTGCCAGCGCTTCTGAGGATGCCCCTAGTCTTTGAGGATTCTGTGTGTGCTAATCCAAAATACTCGCCGAATGGCCTTGGTGAAGGGGCCTGTGGCAGCGATCTTCTCTACTGTGAGGAAGAAAACTAGTGCGAAGATGAAGAGCGAGAAGAGACAAAATCAAGTAGCCCTGGGGTGCATTCATCCTGGGACCCTGGCATTTAAAAATGATTCTTCCAGTTCAGGGAAGGGGCTTGTGGGTAGGCAAGGGAGGGGACGCAAAGGTGGAGAGCAGATTCCAAGTCACGATTTGGAAAGGAATATGTAATTTTGAAACATTTTTCCTAAATTAGAATGATAACTGAAGCCAAGCTATTACCTTTTGCTTCCTCCACTGGCTGCTCCAAATTAGCTGGCCCCCAGCCTTGCCTTTCTCTTTAAGGACATGAAGCCATTATGCCCTGCACCCTGCCTGGAAGCACAAAATCTTGGGGAAACTTAGAGGATTTCCAAATTCAAGTTAGCTTGTCTCTTTGCGTTTTACACTCTTTACTTCTCATACCCGTGCGAATGGTTTGGGGGGGGGGGTGCGGGGAGAAAGAAAAAAGAAAGAAAGAAAAGTAAAAAGAAAACAAAAACAAAAAGAAAAAAGAAAAAAGTAGCAAAGTATCTCACAAATGCCGGTGCTTTGAAACATAAAAAAAAAAGTCTTAAATTCTTTGGAATTTCAGGTCTTACCTGCAATTTTTTTTTCTAAAAGAATTTAATAAATTAAAGGGAGAACATGAACAATGCCTTTCTTTTTTTTTTCTAAAGTACAGAAAGAACTACCTTGAAACACTCATTTTGGCATGTACAAGGTCTTGAGGGGGAACCTGGCAGTGTTCACAGCACAGGACGAAGTGCCTGCTAAGAAAAAGCTAAAGATACACCCTGCACTTAGGAGAAACTCTTGCCTTCAGCTTTTCTTAGCATCACAAACAAAAAGATTGTAACATAAAGCTTTGGCCAGTTTGATTCTACTATATACATTTTAAAAACTACATGGTCATAAATTAAAGCGGTGATTAAATAAGCTCATATAAAATGTAATTAAATTAAAACAAATCACAGCACATCATAGAGAAAAATAGGAACCAGTTTCACGAAAAAGATTATATATATACTTATATATATATATATATATATATTTTTTTTTTTTTTACCCTGTGGAAACAAATTTTCTACAAAACACAAACCTTCCTAAGGAACCATCAAAATGAAAATCATTTCTCATTCCATTCTTGCGTTTTTACACAACCCTTAACCCACCTGGGGAACATTTTCAGAAATTAAGTCTTCCTTGAGCAACAGAGCAGTTCTGCCAAGAACATAAACCCCAAACCAAGGGGGGAGGGGAGGGAACATCCCAAACATACGAGCTACAAAATAAATAAGAATTATAAAGTTTGTTTTTTTAAAGTAACCTTAACAATTATCAAACTAGTAAGTTCTGCCTTATCACATAGACTCTCTATACAACATAACCCTAAAACTTTATTACTATGAGGTATTTGGAGGAATTGGTAAAAGTGATGCACGGCCTGCCTGGGGAAGGGACCTGGTAAAGTGGGGAGGACCTCAAAAGGGGACATGGATGAGGAGCTTTGGTTTATCAGCAGGAAATTGGGGAGAAAGTCATCCTTTGGTATCAAAGAAAGTTTCATTGCATGGTTGCATGGAAAAAGCACCACGGTGAATAATTATTCCTTTTTTTTTTTTTTTCATTAGTGGCCTTTCTAAGAGGCTGAGGTATTCAAAGAGTATATAAGGTGAGAGAGGTTAACAGCGGTTTAACACTTTGGTTCAAGCAAGGCACTCATCCTAGGAGTTTACAAAGTTTGCAACATGTTTGCCTAGAGATTTACAAGAAGAACTAGCAGTAATAAGAGTAGTATTTCCTAATGTTGTTGTTACCATTATGGTACCATTATCAAGAATGAAAACAAGTTTACACACTGAGTGAAGAGTGAAGAGGGGAAGCAGGTAGGGGAAGGGCAGGGAGGGAGTTCCCTCTACAGACCAAGGCCGTGCATGAAAATATCTTTGGTATTCTTTGGTATCATCAATGTGATTAAAATCACCAATGGAGATCGAGTGAGGTAGCGTCTTTGGTTCACACTATAAATAGTAGATCTTTACACTGTTTTTTCTTTTTTTTTCTCTTTTTTTCTTTTTTTTTTGTTTTTCTATTTTTTTTTTTACACGTGGAAGTAGCTATTTCTTACCTTCTGCTGCTTTGTCCTTACTATTGAGGAAATAGTTACCAAATGTACTGTAAAGCTAACCACACCACAATAATAATCCAGAAGGCCAATGCATCTCAAAACAGCCTCTGGCATTTGAATGCACCCTAAACAACTAGATAGAAAAGGGAGAAGTGCTTTCTCTTTGTTTGCTAAATGCATAGTTTTCATCCTCTATGTACAAAGAAGGGAGGACCTTTCTTAGGGAAAATGCCTTTATAGCTCATGTGAAAATGTCCGAGGACTCTTTGGTATAGCAAAGTTTGCATTTAACCTGCAAAGACGGGTTCTTCACCTGGGGTAGTGTTGGGATGGGAGTGGAATGAGTCCAAATGTAGCATAGTGCTTTTATATTGTCCTGGAAAAATAATTATGCTTTTTTTTGGGGGGGGGCACAATGAGTGGCACATTCAGTTAGAACTTCTGGATTTCCCCACATCTCTTTGGTCTTTGGAGCCTATTCCAGGTGCGTCCAAGGACTGGACTATTCAATTCCTGACATCCAGAACTCCTTTAACTGAACATTCCCTGAAGGCTGGGATTTTGGAGTAGCCAGACTTCACATCTCCTGGTCCTCTTCCAGGAAAGTTTCCAGGTATGAGAGGACCTGAGTGATTTATGGCCCAAAACAGAGTGACTTCCATTCTACCAAAACAATAAAAATAAAAAATAAAAATGTTAACATCTGAAGTGCAGTTTTGTCATTAACAAGCATACACAATGAAAGAGATACCTTTTGGGTGAATGCTGATAAAGGAGTGAGAAATGATGAGTGAACCAAGGGCACATGATCTGCTTTGTTGAATGTGGTAGTTAAAAAACAGGAGTCATAAGTTAATGCTATGCTAAGTAGGAATAGAAGTTCAGAAGCAAGGAAAGAATCAGTCATCCATGATGTGGTAAGTGTATTGCTTGTGAGAAGCTATGTTTGTCCATTGTGATTTCTAAAAAGCAAAGGTTGTGAGGATGCTTAAATAGTTAAGTTAAAAAAATTGCTTTTCAGGCTCTGATTTGTGCATCTGTTCATGAGAAAATATATCTCTAGGCCCTGAAATTGCATAATGGGTACAAATTCAATGCTGGTATGAAAATCATCTTTGGTGTTAGCAAGTAGGATAACTAGTTTTCAAAAAACCATTATGGTGGGATATTTAAAGTATAATAATATTCTTTGAGACTGTGCCTACAGAGTACCAAAATAATTGTTTGAAAATGAAAAATGCAGTTGGATTAATTTTGGGAGGTCATGCAGTAAAAACAAAGCAAAGAAACATGGCTGTCTGAATTCAATTTTTGTTTTTCCTCTAGTATTGACATTTGGTAAGATTGTGTGCAGACACAGCTTGAATTTCCCTGTATTTTAAACTCTCTTGTTTCAAATAAATAAGGCCTTTCTCCTCCTAAATTCTAAATATATTATATACCTGCATCCCCCAGATCCATTTACCTATGGAGAGAAAAATGTTAATTTTTTCTTCTTTTTATGTCCACAATAAGATTATATTTTTATTAAACCTTGAAGGGTAGTCATTTAAACTATCTCTCAATAACTGAACTATAATTGTGCCATATTAGAAGGGAAAAGTTTTAAGCTGGAATTTTGGGTAAAATTTTAAAAATACTATGATGTGATATGTCAAGGCAGGTGCAGCATTTTATTAAAGGAGAAATATATGTTGGTTTCCTTTTCTCAATCTATAGCAGACATGAAGGAGAGACAGACAGATGGCTTGTTGGTTTAGCTTCACCTCTGTATGTGCCGGTCTATTTTTTGACCTAGAAAAGATGCTGAGATTTGATCTTAAGGAGTTAGGTTTTGTGTCAAGATAGATTATTTTTTTCTTCTGGCATTTTAGTGAATCTCAATAAACAACTTTTTGCTATGATAACTCTTAGCTTTGTATTTCTAGTTCAGTGTGGTAATTGAGCGTGTCCAATTTTTTGACCTAATGGTACAAAAGACATCCATTTACATAAGTTATAATTCAATTGAATTCAGAGAGAATGTTTCTGGAAATCAAATGATTCACTGTGGTTCCACAGTACTTTATTATCTCTCCCCCTTCTTCTTGATTTGCACAACCCCAGTTAAATGATTTGGAAAAATACAAATGTAAAATTGTGTATTTGGAAGCTCAGGTCTAGTGTTTTATCTGTCCCTGTTAGAGAGTGGAATCTATGTTGTAAAATTTCCAGCCTCATGCAGTAGCAAGAAAGAATATAGTATGCTTTGGAGGCCATGCTTAGTGAAAGAACTTGCTTAATACTTATTGAACCAAAAGCCATATGTTCCACTAGGCTGCTTACCTTTTCTATGAAGTCCCACCAATGCTACCATTTCTTAGTAGCACCTGCTATTTTACTGATGTCCAAATCATAAAATGATTGGGATTGGTAATAAAATCAAATTGATTACTTTTCAGGATGGCTACAAAATATGAGAAAATTGATTTTAATGATAATATTGGTCTGCTCACTTTGTGTTTGTAAATTGTTTATAAGAAGTATTTGGTAACAAATGCATAGAGCAAATTTAAGCCAATTAACCTAAGTTCTTTTTTGAGTTGTCTTTTACTAAAAAGCATCACTTTGAGCAAATATTTTGACTTAGTTACCTTCCCTGTTAAATTTAGTTTTCCAATCTACAAATGGGTCCTGCTTTGGAAGGACCCCTAGGTTTTCTTAGTTATGGACAGACTATGGCCTCATGTCTACTCCCCTACATAAATGACATTTATGGATGTTGAAAAGGAGAGTGCCATCTGGATGTACATGTGTCTCGCATCGACCTCTTTGCCATGATATTAATTGCTTCCCTGAAGCTACATTCTTTCTTGCTAGTTCTGAAGACTCATATTTCAAATGCTTCAAGAGTCATAAATAATAGTCGTGAATCTATGTGGCATGTGCATTACAGCTAGATCAGTTCATATGTATAATTTTACATAGTATCTTGTGTAAAAATAGCTTTGGTTATTAAAATCATTGCAATAAAATACCTGCACTATAATATTAAGTGTGTTCTTTGGTACCTAGGTGATTTTTAATGGATGGACTCTTGTTTCATTTCTTAAAAAATATCTGAACATTCCTTAACAAACAAAGAGAATGCACTGGTTTAGGTGTCATTCAAATTTTCTTTGCTGGGTTTGAATCTGCATGTAGGTTGCAGGCCTGGCAGGTTCAAACACTAGGCCAGATGAGGGAGAGAAATCACACTCCTAATCCAATGAACTCAGATAACACCACATCATGTTGGTCGCACTCTTACAGCACAATCCTTCCTGAACACTAGCCCTGCCTAAGTCCCTAACCACTGGTGGTGGTGGAGGTGGTTGTGGTGGCGGTGGCGGTGTGTGTGTGTGTGTGTGTGTGTGTGTGTGTGTGTGTGCGTGTGCGTGCCCGCGCACATGTGGGTACACACACGCACCCATACACAGTACTGAGACACCATACACCTTCGTGGTGTGGTGGAACAGGTGAGAACATCCGATCTTAAAAGATGTCCACTCAATGGCTCAAAATCACTATGCTCCAAACCACTAACCAGCCAAGCACAGCAAGAATGGTCATGGATGGAAGGTGTGAGATCCAGTGTTTTCCCGCTCATAATTTTTCTTGCCAAGTCGTTGCCCCGCTGAAGTGTGTGTCTCCGAACAAAGTCAGAATGCAGGTGAGCTTCAGTCTTTGGTTTCTTTGGACTATAAATATCACTTTTCTTTTTCTTCAAATATTTCTAAGTATAAACCTGCTATCTTGAGGTCCTGGTCTTTAAAAAATTTTTTTCTTCTTTTTGTTTTTTTTAATTTAAAGCTTTTCCACCGAGGTTTTAGTTTGTGGTTCTTCCTTCATGCTTTGGTACAAGTGCTTGATGAAGAAGAGTTGCCTGAATTAGAGCTGCCCTCGTCCTGCCACTTGTCCAGACTCCTCCTCCTTGCGTTCATGAAGAAGTTGCTGACGGTGCTCAGCTCCAACCCCAGCTGCTGGGAAATGGTGATTTGCAATTCTTTGGATGGACGCTTGTTCTCCTTGAATATTGCATGTAGAGTCCGACGCTGGACATCTGTGAAGACCAACCTGGGCTTTTTGGGTGTGTTGCCTCTATCCTTCCCATGTTCTTGCTCTTTCCTTTTGCATGCTGCAAGGAAGCACAGAAGACATTAGAACAGATTCCCTGGGGGGACTGTGTGGAAAGGCAGGGCCAGTAGCATCTGCCAATCATTCCTGTCTGCTGACTTCTGATGGAAGCACTATGGGGGGCTGGGAGGGAAATGTAATAAAAGACAGAGAACTGGGCCATTGGTGGGGTTCGGTGTGACCTGGGTGTGGGTGCCAGATTTGACCAGTGTCTGCTCTTTGTCTTAGGTAAATTAGGTGACTCCATCTGGGCCTCAGATTCCTCATCTGTAGAAGGCTGTGGCTATGAAGTGACCACTTTCAACTTTTATTTTGGCACCTGCTAAACGGTTATAAGAATGCTCCCCTTCCTGGGTTGTGGTGTAAGGTTGTTCCAGGATTGCCTGGGGAGTAGATTGCCAAGTCTTTCTCCCATTTTTATGGTGCTGGGAATCAAACAGGGGACCTCAGAGGCTGCAGAGCCGGCGCTCTTCCAACTGAGGTAAATCCCAGCCATAGCATACGTAGAAGTTCATGCTCATAGAAGTGCTTTCCAAATGCAAGGGGTCAGCAGAAAGAAGTGATGGCGGCCTTCTCAGGGGGCTGAGTCTGCTGCTGGGAGAGTATGAAGAGCCCTATGGAGAGTCTGGAAACATAATAAAAGCCACTGCATTTGCTTCCCTGCTGATTTTCTCTGGGTTCCAGGAAACTGCACCTAAGAAAACTGTATATAGCCTTCCTTCTCCATCTAGGAGTCTTCCACTGATTCCTAGTGGAACCAGAAATTGGGGAGGTGGGAACCCCTCTTCCTTGCATCAAAACTAAACTTGTCAAGTCAGCCATGGCCATTTTCAGGGCAGGAGGATCACAGGTTTGAGGCCAGAGGCAGCCTGTGTAACTTAACGAGACCTTGTCTCAAGGTAAAAAATAAAAAATAGGCTAGGAGTGCAGCTCCGTGGCAGAGCATGTGCAAAGCATGTGTGAGGTCTTGGGTTCAACCCCCAAATACTGAAAAAAGAGAAAGGAAGGATGGGAGGAAGGAAGAAAGAAAGAAGGAAGGAACGAAGGAAAGAGAAAGAGAGAAAAAGAAAGAAGAAAGAAAAAGAAAGAAAGAAAGAAAGAAAAAGAGCGAGCAAAGGACAGGGGCTTCTATTTCAGGCATGCCTGGGGGCTTTCTTTGCCCACAGTAGGCAAGGCAGAGCCAAAAGTGTTTTGAGACACATGAACCTACAGGATGTCGAAAGATATTCTGTGAACAATGTGTTGTGAAGTTAAGTAATTTTGAGAAATGCTAAGTTAATTAATTATTAAACAAGCTTATGTAAGGTAGAATTTCTCAGAGCCTTTTATATGTGCCAACCCACATTTGTACCTTTTGGAGCTTTCCTCAACTTATTTGAACAAGGAACTCTCTATTCAGAACATTTCTTTCAGGAATGGCATTCCTTAGAATAATGTTTCTCAATGTGTGATTGGTCTGTAAACTGCTCCTGACCTGGAATAAGATCAGTGCAGAAAATTGAGAGTAAGCAGTTAGAAATATTTATGGAAGCTTGACCTGCCATGATATTCAAGTATGTGATTATTTTTCTACTAAGTCTCTTTCTTTCTTTCTCTCTGTTTTTTTTTTCATCATCAGAACTACTGAGCCAGTACAGATGGAAATTAGAAACAAACCAAAACTAGTCCTTCACTATCTAGAATTTGCCAGTTGGTAGAGTGCCACACTGCACTCTCTAGGGACCTGGGCTTGATCCCTAGCACTGCAAAAATGGGAGAAGGACATGACAATCCACTCCTGAAACAATCCCAAAGCAATCAGTCATTGAGAACCCTATGAGGGTCACTATAAGTCAGACCCAATATGACAGCGCCTCACAACAACAACAATCAAGAGTTTAAGAAGCTCTGTCTTGGGACACACTTTGTAAATATGGTATATAGTAACATCCTGGAGTCAGCTGTCAACCAAGCATGTGTATTCAACATATATCCATATTCCTGATTTAATGACACAAAGGCCTTTATAACATCTGAAGTGACTGGGTTATACAAAAGTCTGCCAAGATTTTTTTCTGATAATATATGGGCATAGACATATATTATCCTGGGGGGCACTTATAAAGGCAGATGGACTTATAATTCAATTTCTTAGATGAACCTGGATTCAGAAGACACAGTGGCCAGCTCTGGGGCCATTGACATATGTGTGATCCCAGGTAAGTCTCTCACCTTTTTTGAGCTTACTGTCCCCAGCTGCAAAATGGCAGACAATGGGTTTCTTCCATCCCAGGATGGTCGTAAATGTTAAATAAGATAATGTGCTTGTACATGATTAAAATCATAAGCCCTTAAGGAGTATTCTAGACATCTGCAAATTAACTTACCAATTCTTCTTTCCTCCTGTAGTTAAGATGCAAGTATAAACACTGGATTCACCTATCAGGGTTGAATGTTTGCTCTAACTCTGGTATGGACTTGGACAGATCATGCCATCTGTTTTTCTGCAGATCTCTGTAGATGAACAGTGTGCTAAAGCCCCTGAGGACTCCAATGCTATCATGCACAGCTGTGGCATCTCTTCTGGTTTCCTAAGTCTATTATCACCTCAGTTAAATGATTTCCAAGGTAACCTTTCTCTCTCTTTTGGAATACACAGCTACAACACTGACTTTTCCATTATATCATCTTCATCCCTTCTGGCTTCCTTGAAAAAGCAAGTAAGCTGGGTGGGGCGGTGCTCACCTGTAATCCCAGCACTCAGGAGGCTGAGGCAGGAGGATCGCAAGTTTGAGGCTAGCCTGGGCTACATAGTGAGACCCTGTCTCAAAGAAAAAAATAAATAAAAATAAAAATTAATAAAATGAAAAGAAAAGAAAGAACAAAAGTGAGCCAGGCCCTTCGATCAGCTACTCCTACAAATAATCCAGATCTACTCCATGTCCATCCTAATGAAGGTGACAAAACATAAACTCAAAATACATAAACTCACACTCAAAACACAAACTCACCCTCCTCACAGTCGCTTCAATCTTATGAACCTTACAGTAGCAATAATAATGGCCACAGACTCCACAAACAGTTCAGCACGTGTCTTCTAAGCCACCAAGCAATGGATACTTTAGACCTCCTCCCTACAATTTATTGAGCTTTTACTTTTGCATTAAAATTGTACAGCAGTTTGTTTAACATGCTTCCTGCTGTTCTTGTTGTACCCATCCCCATGCCAGCTGCTTCATACAGCTAGAAGTGTGGATTGGAATGAAGCCTCTCCCTGTGGGCAGCAGAGCCTTGTAAGAGGGAGTGCGCACTTACACCAGGGGTCCAGGTATAACCAGGGTGGACTCCACGCTCCCAGTCCATCAGGGAGGTGGGATCCTGGAAAAGGCTTTGTGTCCGAAGATTTGGGTTCTGCTCTTAGCTCTGCCATTTATTAGTTGAGTGACTGGGTTAAATCCTTTAACCAAGCTGGGTCCAGGTTCCTCAGTGGTAGAGGGAAGGGTCCGGACAAGACAACTTACTATCCTTCCTTGATGAGTGCACGCAGCCTTCAGCACCCACCCTGAGGGAGGCGGCAGAGCACAGATCCTGTCCAGGACAGCTGGTTTCTGTGCAATGAATGGATACCTGGAGAAGCATAGGGGCAGACAGTTCTCTCTGGGGACAGCTGCGTGGCCCTTGTGGTCCATGCCCTGTTTTTGTCAGACTATCCGTGCGTCACTGCCTACATCTCACTTCAGACAGACAGAGAAGAGGCAGAGGTGGCAGGGGAGGTGGGACAGATCGGGAAGAGAGGGCCTTTTGGGTGGTGCCCTTTCAGATGACCTAGGAAAGAGAATGAGCTCTGTGAGCTTAGTGAAAAACAGGATCAGGTCTTGTAAGATTAGACAACTGGGCCTCATAAGTGGAATTATTCTTATATATAATGTATAAAGGCGTTTTTGAAAATTCCAGCTTTTTTTATTTTCAATACTGGGGTGCTGAAAACAGGGCCACGTGCACACTTTGCAAGCTCTCTGCCACTGAGCTGCACCCTTAGCCCATTTTCAGTTTTTAAATTGAAACAGGGTCTCACGAAGTTGCCTCTGGCCTTGAACCTGTGATCCTCCTGCCTGCGCCTCCCAAGTGGCTGGGATTAAAGGTGTAAGCCACTGAGCCCAGCTCAACACTCTAGCTCAGTTTAGCTACATTAATGGAAATATGGAGGAGTGTGTTGGGGCAGGTGGTAGATATACATCCAGCAATGAGGGAATGGCACATTCCCAGCGGGCCATGGTGTCTGATAGAGTCAGATTGAATAAACTATAGTAAGTATCTATCACTTTAAAGACAGTATTTAATTCTGGTAACAGCCCTGGGACATATCACATCTAACAGGCTGAAGGAAATTTTGGAACTCAACCTGAGGAGAGGAGAGTTTCAGCTGGCAAGTCTGCATAGAGAGACTGAGAGGCTGGGTAGGAGATAGGGGGCCCCCAGGGATATCAGGCTTAGGAGATTTCAGATCAGTTTACTTGGTACCCTGAACCTTCTGGGTAAGGAAAGAGATGGTACACTGATGGCGTACCCACTCACACATGGGGTGCTCTCAGAGTCCCAGTGTCTGGTGTGCCCAAGTCACTGCAGAGCAAAGGTGCTGGGAGAAGTAAAGGGGAAAGGGAGAGATTTCAGGGCATCATGGATGCACCTTGCCATCTGAAGACATCTTGCATTTGAAGAAGGGCCTGCTAGGGACTCCTAATCTTCACTCTAACGGCCAAGGTCAATGCTGCAAACTGCCCCTCACCAGCCTGCCGGGCCATGTAGTCTTGGGGAGCTAAGGCTGTGATGCCTGAGTCACCTAAGGGCGGTCAGGCCTGGCTCTGGAGGAGGAAGGTCCTCAGTTCCTCTGCTGTCCTAGTGCCGCTGGGGACAAGTGCAGGCACACCGGTAAGGGCAAACACACCCCCAGACTCTCACAGCCAGCCCAGGGCTTGGCAGCAACGTCCCTGCACACCTGTTCAGGGGAGACTAAGACTCTGGGGGGATCTGAACACATCAAAAAGCATCCGGGCCAGAGTGGGCAAATCCCTGGGGACAGACAGTAGGCTGGCTGTGGAGCCATAGGCTACAGCCGGTAGCCTATGGCTGAGGAGGTGCTGGGGAAATGGTAGTGGCTACTAATGGGTACGGGGTTTCTTTCTTTGGCAGAGGTGAGGGAGATGCACATGGTCTAGAATTGACCATGGTGATGGTTGCCGAGATCTGTGATCACACTAAACAACATTGAATTATACTCTTTGAAGGGGTGAATTGTGTGCTATGGAAATTACATCACCATAACATTTCTTTTCTTTTTTTCTTTTTCTGAGGTACTGGGGGTTGAACCCAGGGCCTCGCACTTGCATGCTCTGCAAGTGCTGGACCACTGAGCTGCACCCTCAGCCCATTTTTTTTACTTTTTGAGACAGGGTCTCCCCAAGTTATGCAGACTGCCTCTGGTCTCGAACTTGCGATCCTCCTGCCTCTGCCTCCCGAACCACTGGGATTATAGGTGTGCGCCACCGTGCCCTGCTAACCATAAAATTTCTAAAAGCAGCAGCTTGGCATGCACCCCCTCTGCGCACTCCTGCTGGCACCAAGAGAGCTACTTCTGGGCTGTGACAGGGCAAGAAGTGGCTGGCTGTTCATGTTCCTTGAGCCCCCCAAAACCCTCTCTTATTGGTTGAAGATGCTTTTTCCTTCCTTCCTTCCTTCCTTCCTTCCTTCCTTCCTTCCTTCCTTCCCTCTGACAAGGTCTCACTATGTAGCCCAGGCTGGCCTGGAACTCGCCATGTAGCCCAGATTGGCCTCAGACTCACATCAATCAATCCTCCTGCCTCTTCTCCCAAGTGCGGGGGTCACAGGAGTGCACCACCCTGCCTGGCTTTGAAGCTGCTTTTCAAAGTCAACTCCAAGAAACCATACACATGGCCGAGCTAGCGTGCAAATGCCTGGATTTCATTAACCAAGATGCTAGAGAAAGACACCTGAAGGGGGAGCTGTGGAAGCGGACAGGAAGGTCTTGTCCTGAGCTCATTACCCACCAGGACCTGCCCATCCTGTGGAGGATTAAAGAGGCAGAGGATTGACTGACAGCATCAGGACCACAGCTCAGAGTCCCGGCCTCTAGGTCAGAATGTTTTCTGCCTTGCCTCCAGTTACTTTGCTGTACTGTGTATATTTTTGTAAGCCGGGCCCCCAACTGTTTTTGGAACGAGGCAGCTTTTAACTGGCAAACTCAAAGGGTGCAGCACAGGATGCAATTTGAAAATCTACACCAGTAAGTTCCGACTGATACAGGCTTCCCATGTGACGTGGACTGTGACGTGGACTCTATGGACTCTGGAAACGGTGATGTCCAGCCACGTGAAGTGAAGCCAATACAATCTGCTGGACACATTTGCTGTGTGTCTGTGACCTTGTGAATAGCTAGAGCAACTATGGAAACTTCTGGGCATGCCCATGCAAAGCCTAATGAAAACACAAAGAGGATATTTTTTCAGCAAAGAATAATCACTATATAAGTCACCCTGTAACAGCAACAACAATATCTTGCTTTACAGCACTAAAATGCCTCCAGAACACCTTCCCATGTCAACCCCATGAAACTTAGGTGAGGAAGAAATGGGTACATAGCACTTCTCCCTCTTTTTTTTTTTTTTAATAGATGAAACACTGTCAGGGAGGTCAGTGACTTGTGTGGGGACCCACAGCCAGTTCACGGGGGATGTGGGCCTCCAACTCCACTGTACCCTGCAGAAAGAGGTAGGGGCAGCAGACACAGGCTGGTGAGACGGGGGCAGGAGCTGAAGCGGCATGTGAAGTGGGGCCCAGGAACCTGGAGCCCAGGGGCACCATTGGCTAGTGGGCCAGCAGGCAGTTTGCCAGTCAGACCTGTCTGGAAGGACAGGCATTCAGGAAAGTGGGTTGGCCGGATGTTGAGATGGAGGGAGTTTGGACAGCATAGTGGACAAGGTGTCCATGATGGCCTGGGAGAGGGACTGGCATGAGTCTGGTGTCAGGAGAGGGCAGGGAGCATGTGCCAGCTGACTCCTTGTGGAAGGGGAAGACGGGGAGAATAGAGGGCTTCACGGAAAACCCAGAGAAGTCTGCTCTGTCATGCTCCGGTGGAATTGGGCATCCAAACCTCTCAGCACCCTCTCACCGTAGTTCCTTTTTTTTTTTTTTTCCCCTGTACTTGAGGGTTGAACCCAGGGCCTTCCCCATACTTTGCAAGTGCTCTACTGCTGGGCTGGGCTGCACTCTCAGACCATTTTTTTATTTTATATTTTGAGTCAGGGTCTTTCTAAGTTGCACAGGTTGCCTCTGGCCTCAAACTCTCATCCTCCTGCCTCCGCCTCCCAAATTGCTGGGGTTACAGGTGTATGCCACCAAGCCCGGTCCCCTTGTTTACTTCTTGAACAGAGCTGTCTGAGACAGATACCTGCCTGCTCACACATCTGCCGCCTGGTGTCCTTTAGGAGCCAGCAGGACAGAACCCTCTGATCACCTCTCTTTTAGGCGGGGCTCCACAGCTGCAGCATGGGAGAGGTGGGGCCCCTGGACTTTGGGAAGAGCAGGGTGGTGGGCTGGGAGGGGTGGATTCCCTTTGCTAAGCCCATACGTGAATGTCCTCACACAGCCTCACAACGAATACTATTATCTCTAGTTCAGCCGTTCCCAACCTTGTTGGCATTGGGGACTGGTATCATGCAGATGTTTCCACAAATGGGGTATGGGGATGGTTGGTTTCGAGATATGAGCCAAAGGGGAGTGGCTATAAATACAGATAAAGTTTCACTCATCTCCTGCTGTGCGGCCTGGTACCCATACTGGTGGTGGTGGGGTTGACAAATGAGCAGCCCGAGGCTCTGTGAGGTAGAGGGCCTGGGCCAAGGTCATACCAATAGTAAAGAGTGGGGCTGAGGCTTGAATCATGGTGGAGCTCAGTGATGGTACCAGAGGGGACCAGGAAGCATGGTCCCAGTTAGTTCTCCGGTAAAGTGGTTGTTAGGTGCCCCTGAGTTGGGTCTGACTCATAGCGACCCTTTGTACAACGGAACGAAACACTGCCCGACCTTGTGCCATGCCCGACACTATGTCAGTGCCTCTCTGCTAGTCATAGGTTTTTCAATGGCTGGTTATTTCTGGATTGTTGTCAGAGTGGGCCACCAGGTCCTTCTCCCAATTTTGCTGTGCTGGGGATTGAACCCAGGGCTTAGTGTAGAGTAGCGCTCTACCAACTGAGCTAAACCCTAGCCCCTCAGGCAAAGACAGGTAGAGAAATTGGCTTTTTTGTGTGTTTCTAGAATATCTTAGTTTTTTTTCCCCCACAAATTTTTTTCCCTCATTTGTTTTGCTTCCCTCTGACACAGGATGAACCAGAGCTAGAAAGGCGATCCCTTACCCCATCGCACTACCAGAGTCCTCTCACTGGCTCTTCTCACTCACATGCATGTACTTTCTTGAGAGAAGGTGCGAGGTTTTCTGCACTCACAGGAAAAGAATCCTCCCTCCACAAAATGCTTTCCTTGTATTACAGCTTCAAAGAAGCCACTGCCTTGCCTGCTTGTTTGGCCAGTAGCAAAGGGAAATATGGCTCTTTTCTGAAAGGTCAGCTCAAGAATTTTGATTTTTAAATTAAAAAAAAAAAGAGTTTGACTTTAAATTTCTAAATTGTTAATGTCAGGTCCATCAGAGTTTTAATACATCAATATCTATCAATTTGTCTGCAGCCATAGCACCTTGGCATCTGATCCTGCCTGATCTCAGAAGCTAAGCAGGGTTGGCCTGGTTAGTCCTTGGATGGGAGACCGCCTGGGAACACCAGGTGCTGCAGGCTAGGGAGAAGGACCTGGCAACCCACTCCCGAAATGATCCGCCATTGAAAACCCTATGAATAGCAGAGAGGCACTGACTATGGTCCCAGGCATGGCACAGTGTTGCGGAGTGTTTTGTTCAGTTGCACATAGGGTCACTATGAGTCAGACCTGACTCGACAGTACCTAACAACAACAACAACATCTGTCATTTTAAAAAGGTCCTCAATAATTTGGACCCCAATAATTGGAAATATGTGACAAAGATGCCCTAATTATTATGTTTATTCTACAAAACAGTCAAAATAGATAGCACACCTGAAAAAATTACATGCTTATGAATTTTTATCTCGTCTGGGCCTATTGTGAATCATAAATCTTATTGATCTCATTTCTATAATGAAGAGCTATATATATTGCTTTATAGTCTTCATAGAAACTGAAAGTTATAAAACAGAATTCCTTTGGACATAATCTACAGCTTTGGCTTTCTGCTAAATCATCATCTTCTAAATTAATTTCGAATTATCGAAGTTTGCTTTGTGTTTCTGGAAAGTTGTCTGCAGAAACAAATTGTAAATGCTATTCTGCAAGTAACATGCTATTATACTAGTGGTTTCTCAAGAATCTCTCAAAAGCCCAAGAAGTAAGCTCTATGGCTGCTCTGGACACTCTGACCTCAACCACTTTTCCCATCTGTCTCCCCACTACTGCTCAGCCATCTTCCATCACCCCTGCCCCACTGCTCAGAAGTCATTCCTAAATACACCATGCCCCTTCACACCTTTATGCAAGCTGTTCCCTTCACCCAGAATGTCCTTCATTTTCTCTTTTCTATACAAAGAATTCCTTACGTAATCAAGGCCAAGGTCAGGCACTACATTTTCTGCTAAGCCTTCTCTGTCCTAGAGAGAATTGTCCCCTGTGCCCATAGAGCATCTCCTCAATGTAATAAGTTATTTACCTACCAATCTCTCCCACCAGTCTGTGAAACAATCTCTATTTCGTAGTCCAAAAGGCTAAACCATGGATTATTTCTTTGAGATACTTAGCATCCTTCTTGATAAATGAGTTGGATGTGGTTCCAAAGAAAATAGAAAACATTTAAGACAATTTCTTTTTCTTTTCCTTTTTTTTTTTTGCTGTGGTACTTGGGGGTTGAACGCAGGGCCTTATACATACTTTGCAAGTGCTCTACCAGGCAGCTGTTCCCTCAACCCATTTTTTATGTTTTATTTTGAGTTAGGGTCTTGCTAAGTTGTGCCTCTGCCCTGGATTGCCATTCTCTTGGCTCTGCCTCCTGAGTCATTGGGGTTATAGGCCAGGGCCACCATGTCTGGCTTCAAGACAAATTTTTATATCAAGTATGATGAAATACCCTTAATCTTTTTACTGGACAGTTAGTTACTCTTGAAGCAGTTTAATGGCACTATGGGTGTATTTCTCAAGTGCCATTGGGAAGTCAGCGCTAGTTGGCTGAGCCCTTGGCAAAGGAAGCTGTACCACCACCACCCCTATGACTGAGTCAGAAGGTGATTCAGGGTCAGGTGGGGCACAGGCTGGAGTAACAGAGTTAGAGGAGCAGGAGTCACAGGGGATATAAATTTGGGCTGGGACATCGAAATGAGCCGAGACTAGAGTAACCAGCACCCCCGCACACTGTGAGGTATGCAGTGGGAGTGCTGGGCACCAGAGGGTTGAGGGGTAGTATTTGTGACCTTCCCTGCTAAGTCTGGGTGTCATTGATCCACATAGGTCTTAGTTAAATACAGGAGAAAAGGATTAGATTTATGGATGATGATAGCACATTTCCACAGAGTCTGTCTGGTGGAAACCATAACAATAAATTAATGAGATGACCTCAGGGGGATAGCTTTGGAGAAATTCAGATTGGAGGGATGAAGGACTCGGATGAAGAATGCTTGGTAATAAGGTAGAATGAAATACTAATTTGCTGCTGCTTCTTCTGCCAACTGCCAAATCACTGGACTTTCTGCTACTTAGACCTCTGGGTACTAATGTCCTGGTTCCCTAGGTAAGTGTATCATTATTTCCTCCTGGGCATCAGGTTGGCCTGGATTCTGCAGTTGTTGTTAGGTGCTGTCAAGTTTGGTCCGACTCATAGCGACCCTATGTACAACAGAACAAAACACTCCCTAACACTGTACTATGCCCAGCACTATTGTCAGTGCTTTTCTGCTATTCATAGGGTTTTCAATGGCTGATTGTTTTGGGAATGGGCTTCCAGGTCTTTTTCCCTAGCTTGCAGCACGTGGTATTCCCAGTCAGTCTCCCATACAAGGACTAACCAGGCCTACCCTGCTTAGCTTCCAAAATCAGGCAGGATCAGATGCCAGGGTGCTATGGCTGCACACCGGATTCTGCAGTGGGAAAGGCTACAAGAACGCTCAAAAGTTCTTAGTCTTGGCTATAAATTGGAGGCCTGCAGCAGTAGCCCTGTGGCATCCGATCCCATCAGATCTCGGAAGCTAAGCAGGGTCAGGCTTGGTTAGTACCTGGATGGGAGACCGCCTGGGAACACGAGAAGCTGTAGGCTTGGGAGAAGGACCTGGCAACCCCCTCCCAAAAATCAATCTGCCATTGAAAACCCTATGAGCAGCAGAGAAGCACTGACAATAGTGTTTCTCCTGCTGTACAGAGGGTTGCTATGAGTCGGATACCGACTTGACGGCACCTAACAACAACAACAACAACATAAATTGGAACCACATGAGAAATGCTAAAAACACTAGGACCTGGCATCCATCTTCAGACACAGTGATTTATTCAGTCTGCAGAGGCCTAACTGTGGGATTTTTGAAAGTCCCCCAGATAATTCTGACACACAGCTAAAGCTCAGAACCATGACTGTAAATCAGTGCTTCTCCAGCTTGAATCACGGGGACATCTTGCTAAGGTGAAGGTTCTGATTCAGCAGGTTCAGTGGGGCATGAGAAGCTGAGTGTCTAACTTGGACCAGGTGATGCCCCGATGCTGGGCCAGGCCCACACTTGAGGAATGAGAGCCTAGAGTCCAGAGAGTGAACTCTTACACTTCAACATCACCTGGAAGCACAAGAGGGTGGCCTGTTCCAAATGCACGTTCGGGAACCTCATCTTATACCTAATGAGTTAATTTCTTGGACAGTGGGATTCACAAACAGACGTTAAAAACAAGTCTCCTAGACATGTGAGTCACCCAAGAAAGCTGGAGCTACTTTGCTCCTAGGCCAGTACTTTGAAACCTTTCCAAGATCAAACGAATCACTCCATACACTTGTCAAAAATAGACCACGGTGAAATCAGAGTTTTAGGAGAGTGGCTTGGGACTCTATACCTAGGAAAACACCAGGTGATTCCCAAGAGTCCAGGTCTAGGAAAGCCTGCTGGCTGGGACCTGTCAGTTGCACTGGGGAAGGTCCAAGTAACCCATCTCCCTTTCCCCACAATGAAACTGTCCCTGTAAAACCCAGTTGCACTGATTGTTGTAGACAGTGTGGCAGAGGAAAAGAAGCGTGTGTGTTTAGGGCTGGCCCAGATGTAGGTAGGAGTGGCCACAGAACTCAGGGCTGAGTGTGGAGGGCTTTGTTCTGTAATGTTTTTGGTGTTGAGGTGGGTAGTGTTAGGGATTGAACCCAGGACCTCAGGCATGCTAGGGAAGAGCTGTACCACTAAGCTATACCCTTACTCTTCTTCTGTGATTTTAATGAAAGAGGAAGTTGGGTAAGAACAGGTGGAAGGACTAGATTAAACTAGATTAATGGCTGTGAACATATATAGGTTTTTGGTGCTGAAATTTGAACCCAGGGTTCATACATAGTAAGTATGTGCTCTACCATTGATCTACACTGGCAGCCCCTGACAGTGAGCTTTGTAGCATTAGCTGACAGAGTGTCCTCCATCTTGCCAAGTATCTAAGACAGAGGGGAGGGAGCTGTGAGACTGGAAAGCATCCTCTTGGGCAGGTAGGGGGCCAAGCCCAGAGAGATTAAAATCAATGTTTCTGTGCCCCACCCCTATCATCCACCAAATTGGTGCCCTGAAACAGATAACAAACCCATGTTGCATAGTTTGAGCTGTGCTTCTCAAGCTTTGTTGTTGTTGTTGTTGTTGTTGTTAGGTGCCATCGAGTCATGTCCAACTCACAGTGACCCTCATAGGGTTTTCAATGGCTGACTGTTCTGGGATTGCCTTGGGAGTGAATTGCCACACCCTTCTCCAATTTTTGCAGTGCTGGGAATTGAACTTGGGACCCCAGAGACTGCAGAGCAGCACTCTACCAACTGAGCTAAGTCCAAGCCCTCTCAAACTTTAGCATGCAACAAAATCACTTTGAGGGCTTGTTAACCTACAAATTACTGGGCTCTTCCTAAAGTTTCTGATTCAGTAGGATTTCTTTCTTTCTTTCTTTTTTTTTTTTTTGGTACTGACGGTTGAACCCAGGGCTGCATGCTTGCATGCTTTGCAATTGCTAGACCACTGAGCTGCATCCCCAGTCTTTTTTTTTTTTTTTTTTACTTTTTGAGCCCTTTGGTCTTGAACTTGTGATCCTTCTGCCTCCGCCTCCCGAGTCACTGGGATTAATGGCATGCGCCACTGTGCCCTGCTTGATTCAGTAGGATTTCTAACAAGCTCCCAAAAGGATAGTGGGGCATGTATGTGGGGACAAGAATTGCAAATGAGTCCTATCTAAACATGTTTAAGTAGGTTTGTTTATCTTGTGAATATGTTGTTGTTGTTGTTGTTAGGTGCCGTTGAGTCAGTATCCGACTCATAGCGACCCTCATAGGGTTTTCAATGGCTGAGTGCTTCAGGATTGCCTTGGGAGTGGATTGCCAGGCCCTTCTCCCATTTTTGCAGTGCTGGGAATTGAACTTGGGGCCTCAGAGACTGCAGCGCAGCGCTCTACCCACTGAGCTAAATCCCAGCCCTCTTGTGAATATGTATGAAGCAATTTGGAAGCTATTTCAGATGTATTAGCTTGAGGAAAGGAGTAAGAGTGTGTGTGTCTGAGAAGGGTGGGGAGAGAGAAAAAGGTAGATTATTGGGTGTCAAGGTTCTCATTTTGGAGCAAAGAACATACAAAGAGGGATGAGGGAAGGCAAGAAAAATTCTTGTGGGTACATTTTGCAATTGGTAGCGGTATTGGTATGAACACATGATGTTTAAAATATGCCCATAAGCATTACATTTGCGTGCACATGTGTATTATGTATAGATGAACGTGTAGGCATGTTTGTATGCATGTATACAAGGTGGGGCTCCCCACTCCCCTCCAAAAGAACAACTGGCAATGAATGTGAAAACAATGATCATCTGTTTCTTTGCTCTGAGTGGGACTATGCACTTGGAGTTTATGCCTCTGGGTCAAAAGGTCAACCCAAGTTTTCACTCTCTGCAAGTTCTGAGAAGGTTGCGTCATGATTTGCGGTAGAAATGTCCCCATTTGTGGCAAACAGGTAGCTGGTTCTTCCATCATGACAATGCATCTGCCCACACTGCACTGAATGTTCAACAGTTTGTGACCAAAGCCAGTGTGACCCCTGGGCCCCACCCTCCGCATTCACTGGATCTCACCCTGGCCAACTTGTTTTTCTTTCCCCAGATGAAGAAAGTCCCCAAAAGGAAACATTTTGCAGATACGGAGGAAGTGAAACAAAAAACAGCAGAAGCATGAAAAGGCAGCAAAATCTATGAGTTCAAAATCTATTTTTGCAGTGGAAAAAATGTCTCAGTAGGTGTACTGCATGAGGCAAGCCTACTCTGAAGATGACTAAACTTTGAACATGTAACAATAAATACATGATTTTTAATAATTTTTTTGGATCCTCCTGTACATAATAAGTACCGGGGTGCCAAAAATGTGTACACATTTTAAGAGTGATGCATTACTTTTTGAGGTCGAATTGGATTACGTAGTAATGTGTAGTATGATGTTCGCTCAAAAGAAGGTGTTAATCACATGAATGCTAGTGCCACATTTCCTTAACACAGCAAATTGGAAAGTTTTTCTCTCAAAATGTGTATGCATTTTTTGGGACCCTCTGTATATATGCATATATCTCCTGGCTTTGTCTGAGAGTATGGAAAAACAAAGCCATGCTGATCACCACGAGCATGCTCAACACCCAGATCTTCTTGGTACCCTACCCACTAAGATAAGCCAGGGCTCATCAGAACAGCAGCAGATTCAAGGCTTGGGGAACAGTGGGTTCCCAAGTGAACCTGGAACACCTTTTTAATGCCTGAATGTTAAAAAAAAAAAAAAGGCAGGGTATGGGGAGCATGTCACAAGAACACAGGAGCCAGGTTAAAGGGCATCCCACCAGTCAAATCTGGGATGGTTTGAGCACCAACATAATTAAGTACAGTAATGAATTATAAACCAGTGGAAAAAAAGAAATGCATGAGTCCTCACTGGTAATAAATGAATAAGAAAGTGAGAGAGGAGGCAGGGTTGTCACTCCCTGCAGAAAGCTGAGCCCTGCCTGTCAAACATGGCAGGACTATAGGAGATGGAAAATCATTTTGAAACCATTGAGATAAAGATTAGATCAGGCAAGAATCAATAGATGCTAACTCTATGGGGAATTTTGATGAGGAGTAGGATATTTGCATGGTTTTAAAGTTCTCCCCAGAGATTGCTTGTTAGTTGTAAGGCAATTAAAAAAAACCAGTGATTATGAAAACCCAGTGGATGAATTCATCAATGCTTTGGTTGATCAAAACTAACTCATAGGTGAGGGACAGACAGTTTGGGGCCTGTAGATGTGGTCCTTTGACAAAGCACGCTGTCACCATGCAACTTTCTGGGTAAGAAGGCACAAGCTCCATGGAATCATAGAGAAACATCAGAAAAGCACAAAAGGAGAAATATTAAAAAAGAGGGGACTGTACTCTTCAAACATGTCAATATTGTAACAGACAAAGGAAGACTGTGGCAATACTTCATATTCAAAGAAGCAAAAGGGATATGAAAATAGAACCTGAGATTGCTTCTTGTACTGGAGGAGAAAAATTCTCAAAGGACATGACTGGGCCAACTCACAAAGTTGAACTATGACTATGTAAGAGAATATCCTTATTCTTAGGAAGAACATTCTTAGGTATTTATGGTAAGGGGCTGTGGTGTATATAACTTACCCTAAATGGTTCAGGATAGAAAATTCTATGCATTAGAGAAAGCAAATGATAAAGCAAGTGGAGTAAATTGTTGTTCAACAAGTCAGTGTTAACAGTTGGGTAAAGGGTATATCGATGTTCTTCGTTCTATTTTATTTTTGCAATTTTTCATACTTTGAAATACTTCCACATAAAATCTTAAAAATCATGTTTTTGAATAGTGTTTAATGACATTGAGATATGTTTGACTGTAAATTCTCAATCAGCTTAATTTTGTGAAAAGAGAAAAAATTAAATCTTTTTTTTTTTTACATATATGTTTTAAAAAGCTAGAAGAAAACAAACCAGTATATAGGTAGAGATGATCCCTGAGTTATGGAATTATGGGTGATTTCATTATTATAAGGTTTCATATTTTCTAAGGTTTCAACTGAGGGTGTAACTTCGTGGTAATTGTTTGCCTGGCATGCTCGAGGCCCTGGGTTCAACTTTCCACCTGGAGTTTTAATACTTAGAGAAAAAAATATTTGTGAAAAGAGGAAATCAAATATCTGGCAAAGTTTCCTGTATAGAGTTGTAGGCTGCTGTGTCACTCAATAACAGCATAAACAAAATAAAAAACCTCTCTAAAAACAATTGAAACAGTCAAAGTTAGGAATGGTTGTTGGAAAGGACAGGTGAATTATGATGCTTCTAAAATAACAAATCATAGAAATTTGTTTCCCTGACCAGTTTATGGACCAATCTAGGAGACTAAAATAGGAGACTGGTTAAATAAATTATATCATGACTGTAAAATAGAAGATTTATAGGATGCTTTCTGCCAGAGCGCTCCAGGAGCAAAGGGATAGCTTTGCCTTTTCCTCTGCTGTCTTCCAAATTGTAAACATCCTATCTATACATATCTATGGAATTAATGAGTGCTATTCATGATGTATTTGGGAGGGGGAAAGGATAGTGAAATCATGAGGGATTTTTATTGTCTCCATTATTCTTTTATATGTTTTCAAATACACCACCATAAATTTAATAACATGGGATTTTAATTTTATTATTTTTGTTGTTTTTTTGAGACAGAATCTTGCTGTGTAGCCCCAGCCTGACCTTGAATTCCATCCTTCTGCCTCACTCTCCCAAGTACTAGTAGTACAGGCAAGATTTTTAATTTAAAAAATTACAAAAGAGTATACATGCATCATCCCATGGGGTGTAGATTCGAAGGACATTCATGCACATAAAAAAGGTTATCTGTATGGGAGTGCTGTGTGTTATTCTTACATTCTTTTTCTTTTATCCTTTGGTTTAGTTTCATTTTTTATTTTTTATTTTTTTTGAGACAGGGTCTCACTGTGTAGCCCAGGCTGGCCTCAGACGCTTGATCCTCCTGCCTCAGTTTTCCGAGGGCTGGGATTACAGATGTGTGCCACCATGCCTGGCCCTTCCTTGTTTTTGGATTGGTATATCATACTTTTGCCACATGAAAATAAGGCTTTTATTAGAATTTTTAAATAAATTATAAAAATAAGGTACCAGGTGCTTGAACTTCGTAAGTAAGCAAGAAATGGCAAAACAATATTGGGTTTAGCTCAGTTGGTAGAGTGCTACTCCACACTCTCTGAGGACCCAGGTTTGATTCCCAGCACCGCAAAAATGAGAGAAGGATGTGGCAATCCACTGCCAAAGCAATCCAGAAACAATCAGCCATTGAAAACCCTAGGAGGGTTGCTATGAGTCAGACACAACTCGATGGCAGTTAACAACAAGAATGCTGTAACAAAAGCAGTATCCAAAATTGTACACACATAGTAACCCAATTCACTTCCTGGAAAAAATCTCTACCCTTGTACTGAAGGCAGTGCTCTAAAATGGTATTGTAGCTGTGTCTGGGTGGTGTATTACTTTTAAATTACTTTTAATTACTTTTAAAAGGGACGAAACAGTAGACAGAATTATTTTGTAAGCTTGACTATTGAATAATTTTCATGCATTGAGTTGTCTTTCAATACAGCTGGAATAAGGGACCCTTCCCTAAAGCACTTGGGACCATTTCCCACCTACCTAGAAGCACGGGTGCCCCATACTACATCTCTAAATTCATCACTCAGAATATTGCCCAGTGCAGGACCTTGCTCAGAACAAAAATACCAGCTGCGATTAAAAAAAAAAAGTGAATATTGAAATTAAGATATGATCACAGTAAAGGACACATTGCCTTGAATCCCTCTCACATTGCACTTTCCCTCCTTCTTGCCACTTTCTGAAGCTGTTCTGCAACAAATTTTTACTGCAATTTTCAAAATGTAAACGTTACTATATCTTTTGATCACCCCTTGTGTATTTCTAGGAGGCAACTTTGAGCCAAAAGAATTAAATGAAGCAAGAGCCATTTCCAAGGTTCCCTAGAAAGTTATAATTTGGGAGATAGAAGAGTCCTTTAATTATTTAAAAAGAGGTACACACATATGCACTCACATTCACACACTTGTAAAGATGTAGTGCATCTCTGAAGAATACAGAAAAAACTGCTCTCAGGGGTTCCTTTTAGGGAGTGGTCTAGGTAACTAGGGAACATGTGGGGAAGAAAATCTTAGTTTTCTCTGCATACCTATTTATGCTCTTTAATTAAAAAAAAAACGATGTGCATACAGTATATATTATTATATATTATATATATTTATTAATTTGGGAGAAGGACCCGGCAATCCACTCTCAAAAAAATCGATCTGCCAGTAAAAACCATATGAATAGCGGAGGAGCACTGACAATAGTGTTTCACCTGTTGTACATAGGGTTGCTATGAGTCAGATACCGACTCAATGCCACCTAACAACATCAACATATTTATTAATTGGAAACAATTCTTTTTAAAAATTTGGGGCCCATGGGACAACTATGAAAACAACTACATCAGAAAAAAGCAAATTTTTCTTTCTTTTTTTTGTTTGCAGTATTAGGGAGCTGCACCTAGGACCTTGCACATGCCAGGCAAGTACTCTACCACTGAGCTGCACCCCCAGCTCCTTTTTGTTTATATTTTATTTTGAGATAGGGTCTCGCTAAAGTTGCACAGGCTGCCTCTGGCTTCAAACCCACAGTCATCCTGCCTCAGCCTCCCAAGGTGCTGGGATTGCAGGCATGTGTGCCTGGCTGAAATGTTCTTTCTTAGGAGGATATGCTTGCCTGGAGAATGTTCAGTTCCCATCACAGATGGATTTGTGGCTCAAGCTGAGACTTGCCGACCCCTGCCTGCCCCGCCAACAGGTCAGCACTCATACCTCTCCTCCTGTTGTCTTCACTTGTACACAGAAGGCTCCTGACCTCCTCCTACTGGGGGACACTTCCGTTTCTCTAACAGTAGGGACAGATGGGGGTTAACCCTGGCGGCAGGCCCTTGGCTGGGATGAGGGTGATCACAGCAGCAGGAAGTGAAAACTGGACCCAGGATCTTCACCTCAATGGCCTCGGGCTCACATCACTTCTTGCCTAGTAAGTGACAAGTGTGGGGGAGGCAGAGGCAATCTACCTGACCTGGTACCTTAAGCCTGCACTGAGGCAGAAAGCCCAACTATCTTAAGAATATGCTAGCTGCCGGGCGCAGTGGCACATGCCTGTAGTCCCAGCGCCTCGGGAGGTGGAGGCAGGAGGATTGCAAGTTTGAGACCACAGGCAGTCTGCATAACTTAGCGAGACCCTGTCTCAAAAAGTCAAAATAATGGGCTGTGGGTGCAGCTCAGTGGTCCAGCACTTGCAGAGCATGCAGGCACGAGGCCCTGGGTTCAACCCCCAGTACTGGAAAAAAAAAAAAAAAAAAAAAAGAATATGCTTGAGAGAGTGGGCTCTTCTGAAACCATCCACCTCTATAGCCACCAGGCCACGCTAGGAGTGAAGGCTTAATCCAGGCCCCCAGCTTCCTAAACCAGGGCTACAGAAGCCAGCTCCTCTCCCATGTTCACTCTTAGGATGTCTGCTCCACTTTACCTTAGAAATAGCTCTCAAATCTGGCCCACCCATTTTCTCCACCTTTGCAGACAGCAACACATGGTGGGAACTTCGTGAGTTACTGTGCCCCTCCTCCCAGCTACTACTCCTTCCCTGACGCTTCTCCTCCGTCCCTCCCATTCCACATGCTTTCAAAAGCACAGATCTGACCACTTCCCTGTAGGATAGGTCACGGCTTCCTTCAGTTTCTGTGGTCATGGGCCCAAGTCCCTGGGCCTGTATGCACACACAAGGTCCTTTGTCATCTCTTTGAAGTTCCTCTCCAGTTTCACTCCCTGCTCCCACACATCGGGGCACTCATCAGAGGCATAGTTAGGTTTATCTCCCCACGTGCTGCCTCTCCATGAGCTCCTCCAGGTTGCCACACATCATTCCTCTTTTGTGTCCCTGTACTTAGCCCAGGGCCTGACACACAAGAGGCACCCACTCTGTGTTTGGCCTAAGGAAAGAAGAGGGACATTTCAAGTGATGTGATATGGCCTTCCATGTGCTTCTCAGGCTCTACCTCCACAGGAATCTTTTGGAGATCCTGTTGAAGTACAGATCCAGATTCAGGGAGCTGGGGTGGTGGAACCTGCAGGTCTACATTTCTTACAACTTCCCAGGTGATGTTGATGCTGCTGTTTCTGAAGCCATACTTTGATTAATAAAGACTTACAGAAGCGTAGCCTGCAGCCATAGCCCTGTGGCAACTGACAGTGTCAGGTCTCGGAAGCTAAGCAGGGTTGAGCCTGGTTAGTACTTGGATGGGAGACCGCGTGGGAACACCAGGTGCTGCAGGCTTGGGAGAAGGACCCAGCAACCCACTCCCAAAAACAACCTGCCATTGAAAACGCTATGAACAGCAGAGAACCACTGACAATAGTGTTTCACCTGTTGTATGTAGGGTCGCTATGAGTCGGATACCGACTTGACAGCACCTAACAACAACAACAACAGAAGTGTAATGACTTTTAAGATGGAGGTGCACGTGAAATCAATTATTTCAACAGGGACCTTGAAGTTTCGAGTGAATTTTTGATTTCAGTGAGATCAGAAGAAGCCAGGCGTTGTGGTGCATGCCTGAAATCCCAGCACTTAGGAGCTGAGGCAGGAAGATCATGAGTTTGAGCTAGCCTGAGCTACATGCTGAGACCCTGTCGCAACCTGCCTCCTCCTAAAAAAGCTCAAAAGAAGTCAAAGATTTTATATACCCACGGCACATACACAGTAAGCTATGGAGCTCAGGATATTCCAGAAATAAGAGTAAAATAAATAAATAAAATCAGTTGCTCTTAAAAATATCAGGATCAATATTTTAATTTAGCTTCCTAAACCAGGGCTCAATAATTTAATTAATTTTAATTTTAATTTTAATTTAGCTGGGAGTTACATTAGATTCACCTGGGAAGATTTTTTAAAACCCACATACTGTTGCCTTCCCTTTCCTTCCAATGGGATTTGCCCCCCTGGGGGAAAATGAAACCCTTGGCCCACTGCTCCCCACAGCCTGGGCCAATGCTTTGGTTGTTGATGGGAATGAGCTGGGGAAGAAACAAAGTTCTGATTTTGTGGTAATTTAAATCCAAGAAATCTGCAGAAGCATTTTACCAGGGTTCCTCTCTGTGTTGCTATTCCCTCTGCCTGGAAGGCTCTTCCTCCACTTCTGACCTAAGTCCAACTCATGCCCTGAGGTCTTCAAAACTCTCCCTTCATCAGGAGCACACATACCAAGAAGTATTTTTTTTTGGGGGGGGAAGATTCTGGGAGGGCCTCGTGCTCGCATGCTTTGCAAGTGCTGTACCACTGAGCTACATCCCCAGCCCATATTTTTACTTTTTGAGACAGGGTCTCCCTAAATTACACAGACTGCCTCTGGTCTTGAACTTGCCATCCTCCTGCCTCCGCCTCCCGAGCCGCTGGGATTATAGGTATGTGCCACCAGGCCTGGCTCACACTGTGAAGTTTCTAAACAGTTATTTGTCTCTCTTCCCAGCTGGCTGAGTTCCAGGGATAAATGTGTTGTGCATTCCATCCTCAGTCCTGAGCTCGAAACCTGCTAGCGCAGGTGCTCAAACAAGTTAAGAAATTAACTCTTCTTTCCATAGCTAATGCCATTTCCTCTTTCACTTTTTGTACCCTGCATGTAATTCCTAAGAGAGCTGACAGTATCAAGCTAGGACCTGCTGAAACAAAGGCACAAAATGCCTTGGGGTTTGTCTGAAATTGGTTGTGCTGGGGCACTAGGTGAAAAAAATTCTTCATCTCCCAGGTTCAAATTAGGAGATCATTACTCCTTATAGAACAATGTGTACCATGTACGTAACACATGAAGCAGTAATAAAACCATGCCTGGAACTTGCCACCCAACTGAAGAACTAGAACATTAGCTGCCTTGGGAAGCCAAGAGAGTGTTCTCTCCTCTACCTCCCTGCATGCCCCTACCGGAGGCAACCACTCTCCTACATTTGTATTTATCCTCCTTCCTCCTTCCTCCTCCTCCTCCTCCTCCTCCTCCTTTTGCCTCCACCTCTTCCTCCTCCTTCTCCTTCCTCCTCCTCCCTCCTTCTCCTCCTCCTCCGCCACCTCCTCCTCCTTTTTTCCTTCTTCTTTTTCTTCTGTGCTGGGGATAGAACCCACCCAGGGCCTTGTGCATACTTACACAAGCACTCTACCATTGAGCTACACCCCCAGTCTCATTTTATCTGTCTGTTTATCTGGGCTGGGGTTTAGCTCAGTTGGTAGTGTGCTGCTTTGTGCTCTCTGAGGCCCTGGGCTTGGTCCCTAGCACTGTAAAAATGGGAGAAGAACCTGGTAGCCCACTCCCGATACAATCCTGAATCACTCAGCTATTGGAAACCCTATAAATACCAGAGAATCACATAGTGCCAGGCATGGCACAGTGTTGGGGAGTATTTCATTCTGCTGTCCATAGGGTTGCTATGAGTCAGACTTGACTTGATGGCACCTAACAACAAAAACATTTATTTATTTTGGTGTTTTTTGAGAGAGGGTTTTGCAATGTAGTGCTGGCTGGCCTCAAACTACTATTCTCCTGCGTCAGCTTCCTGAGTGCTGTCAATTTTTTTTTTTCTTGAGACATGGCCTCCATATATTGCCCTGGCTTGCTTAGAACTTGCTATGTTGCAGAAGCTGGCCTCAAATTCACTATCCTCCTGCCTCAGCCTCTCAAGTGCAAGGATTACCATGGCCAGCTTTTTGCCCATTTTAAAAAAATAGTTTTTAATCACATGTTTATGCATCTCCAAACAATACGTTGTTTAGTCTTGCTTGTTTTTGAGCTTTGTAAAAATGATGTTAATCTGGTGTGGCTACTTCTATAGCTTGATGATTTCTTCTTCTTCTTCTTCTTCTTCTTCTTCTTCTTCTTCTTCTTCTTCTTTTCTTCTTTTCTTCCTCTTCTTCTTCTCCTTTTCCTCCCCCCTCCTCCTTCACCTCCTTTTCCTTCTTCTTTTAAATTCAACATTGTTCCTAAGACTCATCTATGTTGCGTACAGCTCTAGTTCATTTGTTTTCATCACGGTATACCACTACATTATATAAGAACCTCCTGATTTATTTATGCATTTCTTGTCAGTGGATGTTTAGCATGCTTCCAGTTTTTTGCTCTTAGGAACAATGCTTGTATGAACCACCTTTTCATGTCTCCAGGAGTACTTGTGAGTTTATCTAGCTTATATACAAAAGAGTAGGATTGCTAGATATGTTAGGTCCATGGTTATGACACCAAATTACTTTTTGTAGCAAAGATGCCAATTTATATTCCCATCAGCACTATGCACAAGTTCCTAATGATCCATATCCTTACCAACAGATCATATTACTAGGACACAGGCACTTACGAACCAGAAGGTAGTGCTCCTGATGGGATGGACTATCTCCTTCTGACCATCTGACCAGAGTGCTTGGCCTGAGACTCTGCCATAGAGACTGGGCCCCTGAGCCTCACACTTTGTTGAGTTCTAATACTGGGACAAAGCACTAAATTGAGGTAAGAGACTAAGGTGCTAACTGGGGTTTGCCATGGATACACAGTCATCATAGAAGGCAATTAATCTAGAATGTGGCACCTGGAAATGACCCCAAGGCTAAATTCTTCATTTTATATTTAAGGAGATGAAGGCTTAGAAAGGTTAGATTACTTGACAAGGTCTAAGATCTAAGTACTTTAAGAACCTTTCTCCAAGGCACTTGGTTCTTAATCCAGTGCTGTTTTTTCCCCCTTAAGATGGCATATCATAATCCATAAAATTAATAAATCAAATAACTAAGTAGTCAAATAACTAGGTGGTTTTTTTTTACTTTCCCCTTTATTTTAGCCAATTTATTTTTTAAAGGTAATTGCTTAACTAAAGTGACTGATGGATTTGATAACTCTAGCATCTTTGCTCATGCTGTGCCTAAGCATAACATTCAATGGGATACACAGGGGGGAAGAGACAACCTCCACAATTACAATTTTGATATGCAAATTTTACTGTACTAAAATACACAGGGCTCCTGGGGAAAATAAGCTCCAATTATTTCACTGATCAATCTTGGCCTTGGATCATCTCCACCAGGAAAATGCTAGGACCTCCCTAAAAAGCCATTTTATTTTTTGTGAGGAAGGCATCCTTCAAATTCATTAAAGTTAAACTCATCCTCCTTTTATGAGCACTCACAATTAAGCTATTTTAAGAGGCTGGGAATCATGAAGATGATGGCAAAACAGCCTTAGTGAGGTGGTGATTTGTAATCTAAGACCGCTTTACATGTGAATGTGGACAATTATTAAAAATTATTAAAAAGAGGTGCAGAGGTGCTTAGCATTCTCCAGTGCATGCGCAAATGAATGTGGCATAATCCTGTGCACAGGAATCCGTCCTCATCCATCAAAGGCAGAAACTTGAACCTGGGGAGAAGGACTGCTTAATAATAGGAAGGGTGTTTCTGAGTAGGGAAATTTCATTCTGTTTGCCTCCAGAATTCTCTGGGTCATTCAGATCCATCTGCCTTCTTCCTCTCTATCCCAGGGATCAATCTACTTACCATTTAAAAACTACAACGTGTAAAGGTTCATAATAAGAGCCTTCTGTGAAGCATCCCTATTTCAACGTCAGGATAATACTCAGGAGCTGTGGAGGACTTTGGGGTGGGGGACTTGGATGGAAGGAACACCTGGCAATTTTGCCCAGGAATGCTGACCAAACGTTATGAGGTACTTCTGGTTCAAGTTTTCCTCCCAGCAGTCACTTTAATCAGCACTTCCCCTATTTAATGAGCTTGCAGTGCCATTACATAATCACCCAGCTCACTGGATTAATGATGAAAAGAGGAACTGATTTTTCCAGTTGCATCATTTGAAGTAAATGTTAACTTTCTTTCTGAGTCCTTAGTTAACCGCATTAGTGTGACAAATATGTCTTTGTCTGGCATAAGTAATTAGAATTTAATCACTTTAACTGCATCTTAATTACCCCAAATGAATTGAAAGGACATTTAATAGCAAAGATTAAATTGCCTTAATGAACGATTTTTGTGACTCCATCAATACTTGAATCGCGTTAGCCACTTCTCTCACGCACTGCAGTCGAGGAAGCAGCCGTGAGCGCGGAGGTCACTAGGTGGCGCGCTTCCCTCGTTTGTTTATTTAATTTCCCCATTGATCGGCTTCGGAAGACAACAGGAAAGAAAGCGAAAAGCACATAGTTTATTGTGTTCTTCTGATAACCTCTCTTTGGGACTATGAGATCATCACCAGATGTGAAAACGAAAGGAGCGATTTCAGAAACTGTCGATTCCGAGCACCCTCTGGCCTATGCAAAAGAAGATGAGAAACACATGGGTGATTGGAAACGCGCAGCGTTTGGGCAGAAATTTGTAAGCTACTCTCCGGACTATTGCCAACATATATATTAACTAACTAATTAATTTTGTGTGTGTGCAGAGTCCTAAAACAGGAGTAACAGGCAGGCTTTGGAAGAGCAAAGGCGGCACGGATGTGGAGCCAAGAAATGTAATTGCTGCCCAAGTGCAGATCAGACACCAAGGCTTGAAAGTGTGGAAGAACCTGGGCCCTTGGGCCCTCCTCCAGGCCTGGGTCCCCGTGGACCAGCCCTACCCACAGAGCACAGCTAATGAGATGGGTCTTGCCCATCAATAATTGTTTAAGTGAACAAATGGATAGACAGACTTGGGTTCCCCGTCTAACTCTATTACTGCCTTGCATTCCCTCTGGCTGCTTCTTCAAAGGAGAGCAAACAAACAAACAAACAAACAAAAAATCTCTCTTAATTGTCTTGAGTAAAAAAGAAATGTTTCCATAAGTAACTCTCTTTGAGCACTCCATATAGAAGATACACTGTAATTTCAAGAACTTCATCATACACCAGCTTTGTAAATTGGATGCTTATGATGGAGAACCAGACATTTCCAAATGCTGGGTCCACTGACCACTGACCCCAACTGGCAACAGAAGCAAGTGGTGGAGGATAAGAAGGTTCTGGGATTTGAATTGGGAGAGCCAGTGTTTTCTAGGTGTGTTACCACAGGTAAATTATTTAACCTCTGTAAAGAGAGCATTAGAAAAGATCATGGCAACTACCACACAGACTATGGGTTCCCAAACTTTCCTGCACATTAAAAGCATGTGGGAGCTCTTAAAAATTCCAATGCCTTGGTAATGTCCAATGCAAAATATATCAGAATATCTGAGGTTGCAGCCAGACATTAGTTTTTTTTAAGCCTCTAAGTGACTCCAATGTATAGCAAAACTTGAGAGCCATAAGCATAGATGGTGAGTATAAAATGAGAATCTCTTTGTGTCTACCATAGCATATAATAAGCAGAATATGTGCAGCAAATATCCTTCCTTACGCATTGCTAGGACAAATCTGATGGGTTGTACTTTAGGGTCTGATTCTATTCAGCTGTTTTCTTATTAAATCACCTCATATCAGAAGAAGACATTTTCTAGAAACAATTTGTTCCAATTTTATGATAATGTGACATCTTTTGGGAGGGATCTATTTGATAATCCTATTGCAAGCAAGACTCTATGGTAAATAATTTGTATGTTTGTTCCAAAATAATCAGATTGTCTTGTGATTGGCCTAGTCGTCTAACCCAATCTTATCATTTTAGGAGGAAATTAAGTTTAATTAGTATTAAAATACTTGTATTAAAATAAAAACCTATAAAATGGATGAGATAGGCATTTATGATTGTGTCCTAAACTCATCCACATTAGAAATGTTTGTCCTTTTTACTGTACTATGAGGTTGGTATTTTGTGTAGAAATGATGTATCTTTCTTCCCCTAAAGATATATACTCATCTTATTTAAATAGAGACATAATGAAAATCATATTTAGTAAATATTTGTTGAATGCTTTTCTCCAGCATGATAAGAAATGGATCCTCTAACAATCATGTTTCCATATGATTCTCCTTCTGTCGCTACCCTAGGTTGGGGGGGGGCATTCACTTTTAGTGAAGAGTGGAAATCCTGCTATTTTGATGGGGACTGAGTTGGAACGAGGCATTTCTCATTTGCTCCATCAAGGTTCCTCGGTTGCGTTACAATATTCTATATGTGCTTAAATATTTCAATGTGTGAAGTTCACAAAGAGCACTGAGGTCTGCCACTTCAAGGACAAGTCCTCTAACTACAGAAGCCAAGGAGCAAGACACCAGAGAGCCTCTTTTTTAAGTACTCAACAGCCATTACACTTGAGTATTTTCTCTGTCTCTCTCTTTTTTTTTTTTTTTACAAGAAAATTGGGAATAAATTTTACCAGGATGGTCTATAGGAACTGTTTCTTTGCAGAACTTAGGGAGCAGCATCTTGATTAGCTGAATTTGCCATGAGTGTGGAGATGATGACATCAAACAGCTCGTGTAACAACCTCCTTAAAGACCTCGTAGATTAGAGATGACTATAGATTTTCCCCAGCACGGATCAAAGGGACTGAATTGAACGTTTTAGCTTAATGATCCAACCCCTGTCACACCCAGAGGGACGCGATTTTCCGATTTTATAAGCAGGCGGGCACGCGCACGCAGACGTACACACAAAGCTGCCGAGGAGGGACGAAAAGATCAACACCTGATCGACATGGATAGGTTTGATCTTTTCGATTACTTGACTGGGCCACTGTATATCCTTGGAGGGGCCTCTTGCGCTCAGAAACTTCGGAATATGAACTGTGAGTGTTCGCTTACTTGCTGCAACTTTTGAAAAGCACCCTAGCCGCCTTTCAGAAACTAAAAAACACTGTGCAAGATGCCCACGCGGTGGGGCCCTGTCCATGGTCCTGACGCCGCGCCCCACCCGCTTCCACACACCCCACCTCACGGGAGAGGAAACAAAGACTTCCAAGCTCCGGGTCTCAGGACTGCCTCCTGACTCCAGTCAGTTTGCTGCAAGAGGGAATCAGCAAAACAAAGGAACGGATAATCCGAGCATACTCTATCCATCAGCTCCTACCTCGGGCTTCAGACTGCTATGGTCACCTTCTCTACGGATTCTTCTTTTCTCACATAGACATATGCCCGCAAAAGCATAATCCGGATAGGAAATCCAAACATGCCTCTTGTTTGGGGAGGTTGCAGTTGGAGTGTCCTTTGAGGGGATGAAAATTTTGTCTCCATCAGTGGGGTAACCCTAGGCATCGTTGGGAACCTCAACAGGGTCTTTAGATAGTCTTCCCTTCTTCCTCCGTACTCTCTTCCTATCAAAATAGTTATCAGTTTGAAAATCAGCAGGAGGATGAAATTCTAAAAAACAAAGACACAGCAAGCATCCCTTTTCCGCTAATCCATGTCACTGGCTAGGCGCCCGCAGGGGGCGCCCACAGCTTCCTCTGCACTGCCGTGGGGCTCCCTGGCAAAGGTGAGCCCAGATGAAGCAGCCAGGGAAGGCAGCAGTCCAACTCCCTATGGCTCTTAGAGGGCTCAAAGCTTAAAGACAGACAAACCTTGGGCTTTGGGTGGCTTGGCTGCTCCAACACAGCTGCACTACTGTTGGCACTGCCTGTTCCAGGTGCTGACTGCAAGCAGCAAAGACCAGGCTGGGTTTGGAGTGAGTGCAGTATGTTGGCCAGGCAGGGTACCCCCGTCAGTCAGCATGGCTATCCCACACTTCCAAGGTGCTCTGGGTTTCATCTGCAGAGGAAATAGCCAGATACTCTCTGAACAGGCCATGGGGTTTACTGGTTTCTGGCGGGCATCCTTGCTGCACTGACACCAACGTCACCACACAATTGCCACTAGGCAATTGCCTCCTCAAGACTCCGAAACAGGTTCAGCCCACTCCAGTCAAACTAGTGATCCAATCTTCCTCACACGCACCAGTGTGTGGGGGGAAGAGAGGGAGGGACGGAACCCAGGGATGCACATGCTAGGCAAGTGCTATATCCCCAGCCCTTTGCACACTGCGTAATGTAGCACGCCATCTGTTCCCTACTGGGGTCTATGTTCCCTCAGTGAGGACTGCACCGAGGGAACTATTGTCCCATACCCATACCCTCAAGGGGACAGACACGGGCTGTGAGAAAGGTGCCATATCAAACTTTCTGGTGACTGTCCCCAAGACTTTTTTATTCCAATTGGCTGATGTGTGTGTGTGTGTGTGTGGGGGGGTATCTCCAGCTGATTGCCTGAATGCACTGCCACCATGCATCCTGGGCAGGACCTGGGATTCTCAGTCTCCTCCTGACAAGGGGCCATCCTTCAGCCACACAGGGAGGAGGCCATTCCAGGCCTTGCCCTCAGGCTCCGAGGCAGAGGCAGACACGGTCAGTGGTGCCTGGCCAGCCCTTTGTTCCTGCTGTAGCAGTCTAGGAGCAGCTGCAGGACTGGAGGCCCGTGGTGCTGAGAGGCAGAGCTCGAGGAAACCAGCAAGCTTGGCTCCTTCTGCTCCCACTCGTGAACCCGGGAACCCTTCCAGTTCCCGCATCCCACACACCCAGGCCTGGCTCGTCTCTCGACTCAGGAGTCCTCCAGGATTGAGGAAGTGTGGATTTTAGGGCAGGCAAGGGGACACTTGAAATGTCTCCGGCTGGGATAAATATTAACAAAAAGCAAATGGACTTGTGCAGGGCCAGTTATCAATCAACCAAGCGGCAAGGCCACTCACAGCAAACACGGCCCCAGGTTGGATCGGGCGACACTTTCTCATGGCCACCTCCCGGCAGACCCCGTCCCCCCACCCCCCATGCTCAGGTCCTCCTCCAGGTCATTCTGGGGCAAGTACCCGACAGGAGAGGGCGAAGTACTGGGTGCTGGAGGCCCGGCTATCTTCCCTGCGATGTTAGAAGTTTTCCTTCCTTGCCTATCCAAGTCCAGCAGAGTCTGATTGGCCCAGCACCTATGCCTACCCAAACCATAGGCCTGTGCGCTGCTTCCTCCCGGGTCTACAGTGCTGCACCCAGTGGTGGATTTCAGCTGCAGCCTTTTCCCACCCACTGGTAGCCCCTGTTGTTTGGCAAAGCCTTCTGATTGGAAACTAATCTCTTATACTGATAGGCGCCCGTGTCAGAGACGGGCACCACCTGCCCAGCCCAGCTACCCTACTTGGGACCAGAAGTGGCAAGATCTGGCCGTGCTGCATTTTAATGGCAGCAGCAAGTATTGCATTGAGGGAACATATATCGATTTTTAAAAGGTAGTTCCTTTGGTGAGAATTTTCTCCTGTTGCCATCTTCCACCAGCACTGTTAATTTTGTGACCAGAAGGTGCCCCCCAAACACACTGCCACATGCAGAGACTTTTGACCCTCGACAACAAGCTGCATAAATTACAGGGGTGAAAAGGCAGAGAGAGAGAGAGAGAGAGAGAGAGAGAGAGAGAGAGAGAGAGAGAGAGAGAAGTGGCAAAGCCATTCTTTCCCTGAGGAGCAAAGGAACTGAGCTCTGGCCTCGCCAGGGAGTTGGGGAGAGCTTGAGGGACTGTCTTTGAGTGCCTCAGCCAGCAGAGCTGCAAGGGGTACCTCCTCATGTGGGAGCTGCCGGTGGGGGGCAGGCAACAATGACCTGCAGTAGCCAAGGAGAGGCGTCCAGCAGTCCATTTTCAGGCTCTTGCATTCAGAGCCTGTTAGACATCATTTGGAGGGTTCAGAAATTGACCTCACTTTAAAAAAATAAAGAAAAAAGAAAAGGAAGAAAACAGTTAACGAGACAGCTGGTTGTTCTTCAGTGACTAAAAACATGTCACTTTTGTAGCATGGGAAGATTGCTCTGGGTTCCTTGAAGGAGCCCCTCCTGGACCCTCACTGAACGCTCAGTCCCAGACCTTTCAACTACCTCTTTAAGTTAAGGAAACATAAATGAAAGAGGCAAAGCTTCATCCAGGTCTCAGGATACCGAGTCTGCTTCGGTTTGAGGGAAGAAAAGAATATTTCTGGGATCTGTTTTCCACTTTTTCTAGGAAAAGCTACCTGCCTGGGGCCAAGAGAGGTATCCCTCAAGGCAGGCTGCCAGGTGCCCACACTGGCTTCCTTTCAGTGACCTCCTGCCTCCCATGAGCACCTGCACTGCATCCAGCCTACATCTCTGGTGTGAGGGTCCCAGCACTTGGACTCCATCCCAGTCCACAGCAGGAGGGCACCCCCCGATCAAGCTCTGCTTCCCATGCCTGGAGGTCAGAGGCTGCTCACACAGGACAGGGAGTAAGGTCGGGTTTCCAAGGGAGGCGGTCTATGCACAGAACCTACCAGCCTTTCCTTCCAGGGGATGGCAGGAGGTAGTGGGAGAAGGAGGATCATAGAAGTCTGGAGTAAGTGACTTCACGGAGGTGGGAGGTAGGGACTGAACTTTCTTTAGGGTGTCCCCGCCCCGCTTATTGCCTGCCCTCCGTGAGCCCTGCCAGAGTAAAAGGTCCAAACAACGGTTCTCGGCGCGGGCAGGCACTGCCTTGGGCACTGGCAGAGGTGCAGCAGTGAGGGCGAGGAGCTGCCTTTCCTCCACTCTTTCCAGAACCTCAGCCGGCCGCTGGGTCTCGGTCAGCCCACAGGGGCTAGAGGGTGCCGGCACACAGTCACGCGGAGCCTGGGGTTCGCGGGCACGCTGTCCCGCCTCTCCCCTCCGGTCCCTTTCTCCGCTGCCTCCCCTGGCGCCCGGGTACTGGCAGCAGTAGCTTGCGTGATAACTTTACTCGGACTGAGCCAGCCTGGAAAACCTGGCCCGGCACAGGCTCCCGCCGCCTGGCGCTTGGAGCCAGAGGCCTCTAGCGCCCTGAGCCAAGGAGTGCTTGGGGTGGCTTCTGGGCTAGAGTCGCCGGCTCTCGGGCACCTGCCTCCCCCTAGCTTCTTATTGGCAGGCTCGAGGTGGGGGGAGGGCGCCTCGGCCTCACGCTTTGATTTTAGTCTGTGAAACGGCTCAGTGCCTCCGGCTCACAGCGCATTGACTGTCTCTCGCACTCCAGGGACGAATTAATGGAGAAGGATCAGTTAATTAACAAAGCCTCATTCCGGCCTTTACCTTTCTTTTCGCCAAGGCTCAGGCCTAGGCGCCGGGCTGAGAAGAGGGCGTGGGGTCCAAGGACTCTGGAGTCAGTCGCCTTGGCCACCTCCGCCTAGGTTTCGTGGAGCCCCGTTGGCTCTGGCTGCCCTTGGCTCTACCTCCCCTCACGTTCTTGGTCCTCATGGGTCGCGGAAAGCGCATGAAATCCCCGGTGCGGTGCCGGCCAGGCTCGGCTGTCCGCTCGGCCTATTGGCCGACTAGGAGAGCCAAGCGCGGTGTCCGCACACTTCGCCTCAGAGACCTTCCCGCTCAACTTCTGAAACGGCCGGCTCGAGGTTTTGGGTCGAGGAGGCTTTCTGCTTGCAGAATTAGGGGTCATTTACACACGCCCACCCTCCTGCACGGGGATTTAGACGAAAAAAATCACGAAGAAGAGTAACACCAAACGCAAAGTCCTAAGCTCGGTGAGGAGCGCCCTTGTGGCTCGGGGACTCGCCCAGGGACCTCGGCACCGCCTGCCTTCCTCTTTCCCATCCACAGACAGGTCTGCGCGCAGAAGGCGCGCTACCCCTGGCGCAGCAACCTCGCCACACACCCACCGCCCCGCAGTTTTGGAATGTTTGGTCCGCACTCTGAAATAAAAGCGCAGTTACCCGGATCCTGCACCACGCAGACAGAATGTGCAGCGAGGCCGGCCAGACATGGAACCCGCAGCTCGGGCAGCTCCAGGCCCGCGCGGCTTCTGCGTCTGGGCGTCCTGGGAAGGGGCGCTTAGCCCAGTGGCAGGCACGCTTCGTTTCTCTCTTCCCAAACCCGGAGTAATCAACTGAGAAAACACGCACAGTGTCCTGCCAGGTTGGAAGATTCTTCTTGGCCTCTGGCTGTGCTACCTTCCAGCTCCGTCCCTGAACACAGATGCGACCTCGCAGTCGCTGAGGCCGCGCCCCGCTTAGTTCCCGGAGCCTCTCACAGCCCAGGGCACCCAGCACTAGTAGAGTCGGTCGGCTCGCGGAGCTTTGTGCTGGCTCTTCCAGGTCTAGGGACCCCTCTCCAGGAAAGGCGGGGAGCGGGCTGCAGCGTGCCCAGCCTTCTCTCACTCCCTCCCACCTCCAGTCCCTTTGGTTTCCTGGATCCTGCACTCGCCCACGCGCCCCGCTCCCTGGCCCGCTCACCTGCTAAGCGGAGCGCTGACATGCGCTGGAACTCGGGCTCCTGCAGCCACTTCCACATCCTCCGGAAGGTCTCCCGGCCGGACTTGAGTTTGCTCCAGGGTTTAGGGTTGCGCAGCAGGTCCGAGAGGGTCCCCTGGGATCGGCAGAGCACCCTCTGCGCGAAGATGGCCTGTGGGATGCTGTAGCGCTTGAGCTCGGTGGTGATACGCTGCGCCACCTCTTTGGTATTGATCTCTTCCATCTGCCCTGAATTACTTCCATTGCTGACCTGCGCGCCGGTCACCGAAGGGTTGGGCTCCCGGGCTGTGCTCAGGAGCTGTCCATGACCCTGGGCGTTCAGGTGGGCATGGGGGTGGTGCGGAGGAAGGCCATTGATGGGAACCATGCCGGCCGAAGTGGGCGTGAGGTGTTGCTCCCCATGGCGGCCGAGCATAGCCGGGTGGTGGGCTTCGAAGCCGTTAGGGGTGAGCATCTTGTCGGTGGGCATGGCGGCGCCCGGGTGGGCATAGTGGGGAAGCCCTTGCTGGGAGTTGTGGATGCCGCCCAGACCAGAACCAGGGAGGGGCGAGAGGCTCTGGCCCATGCCAGCCACGTCCTTGTGGTAGGGGGTATAAAGGTTATTCATGGAAGCCAGCCCGCGCTCGTCCCGCATAAGTGTGAAGCTACCGCTCACGTTGCCTGCCAGACGCTGGTGGTGGTGCGGGTGGTGGTGGTGATGGTGGTGGTGGTGATGGTGGGGGAACTTGTCCGACACGGTGGAGATGGGCGGTAGAGGCTGCAGAGGGGTTAAGGTGGTGTAGGTGGTGGGCATGCTCATACCTGGGGGAGTCTCGCAGGCCATGGTCATGGTGGGGTGCAGGGGGCCGGCCAGGCTGTGCTCGGGGGCTCGGTGGTGGTGGTGGTAGTCGCTGCCTCCGCCGCCGCCGTCCAGCAGGGACGCCATGCCCATGGAGCGCGGGTGCGCTGGAGGCAGGTGGCTGCCGCGGTGCGCCACGGAGCCACGCGCGTGGGGACTGCCGCCGAGCAGGTCGGCAGAGGCGGGCACCGGCTCATGGCTCACCCCGTGCAGCTCGCCGATCGCCTCCATGGTCAGCTGCGCGTTCATCGTGATCCGGGCGAGCGGGCGGCGGACACAACATCGATGTGGCCGGGCAGAGGCGGCGAGGGGCGCGCGGAGTCCGGTCTTCACCTCGGCTGCCGGCAGCTGTTGCCTTTCTTCCTCCCTTTCCCTGCGGGGCTCTGTCTCTCTGTGCTGTGCGTGTGTCTCGCTTCCTCTCTTGCTCCCACCTTCCCCTCTGCGTCCTCGGCTTTTTTTTTTTTTTTTTAATATTAATTTCCAAAAAGGATCCGCGCCGTTGGGAGAGCGCAGTACCCCTAAGCCTGCCCAGCCCCGGCCCCCTCTCGCCCCTTTCCTTCTTAGAATCGGGAGGCCCCCAGCTCCCCTGACGCGGCCCGCGCGCCTGCCGCGGCTGCTGCCTGCCCGCGCCGCTCGCCAGCTCGAGCCATGGCTCGGTTACTGTTGCAGACTGGGGCCGCGATTCGGTAGCTGCGGCCGCGGCGGTGGCCCGCCCTCCCGCCCGCCAGTCGCAACGCGCATGCGCGCAGTTCGGCCCCGCCCCCTCGATCCCCGAACGCGGGGCCCGTGAGGTCCCCGTGCAAATGCGGGAGGGGGCCCAGCGCCTCCCCGGCGGCGCCGGATGGCCCGGCAGCGCTGGGCACGTGCAGAGGACTGGCGCAGAGCGCGACCTGGGGCCGCCGCCGCAGTCCCGGGAGACGCGGCTTCCCGCCCGCTCCTCCCGCGCGGTGGACTCGGCTCCCAGCCCCGAACGCTTCAGCCCAGCGCCTGTCACCGGGGACGCGCGCTGTGCTTGGAGAGCCACCGCCGCTCTGTCTCCAGCTGTAGCTTCCCGGTGCGGGCTGCCCGGGGAGCTGGGGGACTGTCATCGCCCCTTCCACCTCGGCCCTCCTGGGGTTCATTTTCCGGGGGGGTTGCTGCAAACTGGTGCATTTTCCACCCTTAAATGCCCAGCCTCTGGGGGGGTGGTGGTGAGTGTCTTAACGACCCAAGTCAGCGTGGTGGCTGCTGAGCCCGCATCTTCCCATCCCAGATACTCCTCTGCCCATCCTTTTTCTCATCTCTGCCCCGGGGAAGAGGAGCCCTCAGTGCCACGAGTCCCGATGCGGGCCATACCTCGCGGTCCCTGGCCGCCTTCGTCCGGTTCGGCTCCGCTCATAATTAAGGCTGCGCGCCGCTCCACCCGAGACTCGGCTTCGGGGGCGATTAGGGGCACGGGAGGGAGGGGGTCCCTTGGTGGGTAGGCATGTAAACTTCCGGGTGTTGATGAGGCTGCCGAGGCGCAGGCTGTCCCTGTGGTTGCTCCGTGGCCCTCTTGGTAAGGTGGCCCGAGGCTTGGGAGAAGTACTGACGCAGGCGGAGTAGACGCACCGCGCGGGTCTCCGCGTGGCCCGTAGGGACGCCCTCTTCCTAGCGTCCCTGGGAGAAACCTGCAGATTTGAAAATCAATTCAGCTTCTGGCGTAATTGTGCCCTTCCCGCAGTTACGCTCCAATCCGGAATTGAACCTGGTCCTTCATCCTGGTCGGGACGCGTGGGGAGGCCCCAAGTGTGGGACAGACACCCGGCCACCACATGCCGCGGCTTTCTTTCATTTACAAAAGAGAGAGAGAGAGAGAGAGAAATCCATAACAAAAGGCAGAGCCGTGTCTGCTTAGGTGCTTTCATCCTTTGGAGAAAGGACAGATGTGCCCATTGTCCAGCCCTTGGCAGTTATGGCCGGGTCAGCGCCGAGCCTCAGCCCCGGGCAAGCGGTGTTCACAATGGAGACAGCCTCTCAGAGCCTGGGTATCTGGGCCCAGATAAGGAACAAACTGTGCGTGGCCAGCGCTGTGCCAAACTGAGACTGTAGGTTTGTTGATTGGAACACCAGGCTGGCGCCTGTCAGCAGTGTTTCCCTTGTAAATGTTCCCAGACCTTCGGAGAGGCCAGGGCTGAGTTGGTGGTAGTGGTGGTAGTTGGGTCTTCAAGACAAAAGTTTGTGCTAGGCAACCCTTGGGTAAGTCCCCACCAGCTAAGGCACTTCAAGGCACACCTCTTTGCCCAGGTCAGTGCCACCACCAGAGCAACAGCATGATCCAGGTAGGTCAAGGTCAGTGGGTACAATCTGACTCCCTAGAAGATGCCAGTGCTCTGGGACTGGCTACTCTGGCTGGTTTCATCACAGAGACACTCGTATTATATCCAAACAATGTGGATAGAAACTCTGGAAATGGGGGACCATCTCGATGGACTTCCTGTCTACCTGTTCGTGAACATTTAGAAATGTGAAGCATTCAGAGAGGAAAAGGCCTCTGAAAAAAATATACTGGCCAAAAAGAACTCAGAAAACAAAACTACTCTATTTTAGTTTCTGTCTATAATCTACCTCTTCACACACATATACACATGCACGAGCATAAAACATATTTTCTGTCTAGTGGAGCAACTTGCTAGGAAGCTGAACCCTTGTTTCTTTATTGGTTCTGTTCTCTTTTCCTACAGCAGCATAGCATCTGTGTTTCATACAGTGGGTTAAAAACAGTTTAAAAAGAACGAGGCTTTTTGCTAAACTGTTGCCATCCCCTTCGTATTTAATCTCACTGAAATGATTGATCTATCTTTATGACAACTCTCTTCCCAAAAGGGGGTGTGTTAAAAGAAAGAATACCATGAAGTGCACAGATTGTTCATGGTTTTCTCTTTGTGGAGCTAATTGGGGACTTGACTTGGAAACCCTCTTTCTTGTGAGGCTCCCAGCCTGAGCTCCTGGAGCCCACCTGAAGAGGGCTGGGATCAGGTGAGCTTAATTTTGCGGGACTTTGTAAAAAAAAAAAAAAAAGGAGCCAGTTTTGGCTTTGATTCCCAAAGGAGAAGAGAAGGGAAAGATCTGGACAAGGATGTGTTGGGCATGCTCAGTTCCATGTTTGATACTTTTTTTCCCTAAAACAGTTAAAACAATGCATGTGCAGGACTAGCTTTGGCTTCAAATCTCCCTCATCTTTCTTGGCTATTCACACCTTTTGTTTAATCATTATTTTCCTGTAGTTGATAAGTTTCGGTGATTTCTCAGCCAGAAACAACCTATTATTCTTGATCTCTCAGAAAAATTTTCTCATGTTAAGGATGTATGATGGGTAGGGAGGATGCTCTGTTCAGGCCTAGTTAAGGTCAGCGTGCATGGCTGGTGGGGGCGGGAGTGGGTGGGGTGGGAGAAGAAGGTCACTAGACAGATTGTCAATTGCTGGAGGACTGGGATTACATTTTGTCACTGTGCCCTCTCCTCTTCTACCTTCTGAGTGCCCAGCACAATGCCTGGCACTATGGCAGATGAGAGAATTAGAGTCTGAGGAAGAGTTACCTCAAATTCAGTAGGTCAGTATGTGGGATTGAGGTGACGGGTTTATACTTAGCTGCTTAGATTCGGAGTAGCTTCAGGAAATTTAAAGAAAAACATAGTGTCAAGATTAGAAAATTGTATGCGATGACAAGTATATATGTAAAAGGGTGGAAATAAGACCATTGACTGGATGCTTGTTGCTGGCAATATTTTCAGTGTGGGAACAAGTATTTCAAGTTGTTTATTTTGTAAATATCAGAAGTGACTGGGGTGGGGTGGGCAGGTGCGATCTGTCTTATGCGAGGTAGGTTAAAGCTTGCCAGGCAACCCCACAAAGCTTAAAGAAAAAGAGAATGAGGCCATTCCTCTCTTTGCTGGCCACACAAGATTCTCTAATAACCTCCCATCAGCTCCAGAGTTAATGCTTTAGTTCCATTTGTTAGTAGAGATATAACACACAGCCCAGTCTCAGTTTTTAGGATAATTCCAAAGAAATGTTTCTACTCCTTTTGAGCCATAAAATGTTTACTTTCACCTTAGCTGGCCTCACAAATACCAATCCTAAGTGTGAGGTCAAATTTCCCCACCCAGGGCTCCAGGGACAGGCTGACTCCTTGGCCAGAGACTCGGAATGGAACTCATCAGCATTTCTGATGTCTGATGTCTTTAGTTCTAGACAGGCTACAGGCATGAGCCAGTTCCTCCTTGTAAGGAAGCATTTCCTTGATATCTGGCTACAATAGAGCACCTGATAACTGGGGGTGGAGGATTTGGTTCTCTATGCTTCCTGCCAGACTCCCCTGTCTTCCTACTTCTGGAGAAATTTTGTTCAGAAAATTTCTGTTGGCATAGAAATTTGGAAGGAAGTGGCCTGATGATTTTCTATTGAAAGCCATTAAACAAATGTACAAACAAACAAACTAGTAACTGGGCTGGAAATATAGCTCAGTGTTAAAGGGCATGCTAAGTGAAAGGTCCTGGTTCAATACCCAGCACCACAAGGAAAAAAAAAAAAAACAAAAACCAATGACTTCACTCTGTGGAGGTCTAGGAAGTGGTAACCAATTATACTAGCTCTCTTCTTCAATATTTGATCTTCTATTTAGCGTATAGTTTTTATTCATATGTTCGGTTAACCTTTTCCCCTTTATTCCTCCTTAAATACTGTTGTTGCCCATGAAAACATTTCTTAACTGAGCATTTTTGTACTTTCCTTTGTTTCATCTCTCATTTCCTCCTCCAAATCCCAAAGAGAAGATGCCTGCTGAGGGCCAGGTCAGCTCCTGCCGACCTCAGCTAAGTCCGAGCTCCAGGAACCGAGGAGAGCTTCCAGGGTAGTGGTGGGAGAAAGCCAGGCTACTCAGGGTGCCTCTCTGCTTGTTTCCTGGGCAGAGGAAGAAAATCACTTGCTCTCTTGGGACCCTGGGTGAACTAAGGGCAGCTTTTAGGTTGAAATGGGTTCTAGTGGTCACCCACTTCAGTGAGGGCTTTCCAAGGCTTCGGAAGAAGTGTCCCCTATGGGGCTGAAGCAGGGGATCCAGGTTCCTGGGTGATTCTCTGGCGGCAAGAACCAGGGCTGGACTCAGTTGGCTCCATTCCCCGGAAGTGGCCTGCTGTCCTCAACCCATTAGTGCATCTTCTTTCTTGGTCATAATTTTATACCATTGAAATGTTGCAAAAGAAACCTGCTCAGGCCGCAAGGGTGGGTGAATTTTTTCCAGATTCTAGCAGCTGTGAACTCTCCTTTTTCAATGTTTCTTCTTTGGATGCTCTGCGCTAGATTCACAGTGCTAAGCAGGTAGAAAGTGCCAAGGCAGGGGATTGGAAAGGACAGGGATCAGAGAGAGGGCTGTAGTGTTGGTGCAGTTCAAAGACACCAGATGTAAGGAAAACTCAGAGGGGTGGCTGGAGAGCAACATCTCCAGGTGCACGATCCCCACTCCCCCGCTCCCTTTCTGGAGGAATGTGGAAGAGCATAAATCATGGGTCGATGGCTGGCCAGCACCCTCAGATCCCTGGAGGTTGGACCAGTCTCCACATCCCAAACCCATTGCAGGCACCCAGGCTGGGCGGAAGGCCCACCTGTTGAGCTCCAACGCAGCTTTGCTTTGCAGGTAACGCAAACCCAGCAGAGAGCAGATGCACTTGGGAAGGAAAACTCTTTAAACAAATCATTTTGGTGTCTAATCAATTAGTGTTTGCGCAGTCAAGTACCATAGATTTAACAGAATAATCGTTACCGCCCTTGTCTTTATTTGACCTGCAGACACCTAGAAGATTTAAAAATAAAATGCAGGTGTTCTGGGATCCTCACCCCGTGGCCGAGCCTCTCTTCCAGGCCTGCTCAGCAAGGTCCTGCCTTTCGCTTTCTCCCAGCAGAGCCTCCTCTTTCTCACCCTCTTTATCTTTCCTTCCTACCTTCCTGCCCTTTTGGCCAGGTTGCCTGCCACGAATTGGCCACCTCATTCTCCCCGCCCCTCAAGAACTACCGGCCCCTCAAGAACTAGCAGGCATAGTAGGACCCCAGGGACTCCCTCCAGGCCAGCGTGCCTGTCCTTTAGCCTGAGCGCCTGATTATGGAGTCGCCAAGTATCCAGTAGTCTTTTCTCTAGACCTGCGCCCTCTTTCTCCTTCCCGAACCGGGCCAAGACCCTAAGGGTCTTGCGCGTGCCCTTTAGCTTCTGTGGCGCTCTGGAAAGACCTTCACCTGCACAAGGGGGCCAGCGTGCCTCTCAGGGTCTTGCCCCATAAATGCAGTGATCCAGGGCAGGAGAGGAGGGCTAAGAGGGAAGCTGGGAGTAACAGCCTTGACCCCTAACTCATCAACGTGGGGCGGGGTATAGGGGCAGGTCAGCTGGTGGGAGGGAGACTGTTTGCTCTGATGCACATTTCTCAGTGCCAGGCAGGCGCCCGAGGTCCAGGGGTCGGGCCCGAGGGTCTCCAGGCACTCCTGAATAGCTGCTGCTGTGTCTCCCTGCCTATCTTAATAATTGTGGGTCCATTTGTATGCGCGTGCATGTGGATGTGTAAGCAGACCGGTTGTGCGCGCACACCTGGTTCTCAGGCCATCAGGGCTGTCCTGCTAGAGTCCCCTGCCCTGAAATGAGGTCCCAGAGGGTTGGAGGGATGGTCACAGGGCCAAGAGACCTGGAGGTGGGGCTGTGGGGAATATGATTAGAGTGGATGAGGAATTTTGGGCAATCCAGGTGGCCAAGAACATTCTACATGCCTTGTTGTTGTTGTTAGGCGCCATCGAGTCAGTATCTGACTCATAGCGACCCTCATAGGGTTTTCAATGGCTGACTGTTTTGGGATTGCCTTGGGAGTGGATTGCCAGGTCCTTCTCCCATTTTTGTGGTGCTGGGAATTGAACTTGGGGCCTCAGAGACTGCAGCGCAGCACTCTACCAACTGAGCTAAATCCCAGCCCTTCTACATGCCTAGTTACTCTAATAACTTCGGAGGGCAGGGAGATCCAGGGCCAGGAGGATGTACCAGAGGAGTGGGTTTGTTAAATACAAGGCTCTAATTCTAAAAGGAGGAGGGGAGTGAGCTGGAGGTGAAGCCACTTCCTCCTCCCCACACTGCCAGCTCCCTTCAGGCTGCAGCTGCGGGGACCTGAGCCTAGAACATCTGGACAGCACTAGAACTGCCTGAAGTCTCCATCATCACCAGAGAAACTTCATGCCCAACAATAGATGATTATAATGTACTTGACTAATGCCTGTATTTTCCTGTTTAACATACATTAATCCAAGTAACAAAAAAAATCAATATTGCTAACAACATTGCAAACAAATCCTAGTCTCTCTCACACAAAAAAACTCCACGGATTTTCAGTCACTCCTCCCTCCTTGAGTTCTGTTATTCCCCTCTAGCCCACGGGTAGCTCCTAGCCAGCCTGGGATTCAAACCTGGTTTTCAATAGCCCTTCTCCAAAAGTCCCAATTTTTATTTTTATTTTATTTATTTGTTTGCCATGGTGGGGGTGGTGATCTTGGGACACTCCAAATCCCAGCCACCTCTCTTCTAGGGCCATTTGAGGATCTGGAGTTCCCCTCAACCGCTGCCCTTCCAGAATCAGTAAATGCCCCAAATCACTGGCCAATGATTATAACTTTTATTGTCTCCCTCTCCTAACAGAACCCCGCATCTGGCAGCCTCAGCATCTCCCAGCCAGAAGTCACAACACCTCACCCACTCTCCTATTTTGCCCCCCCCCATTCTAGCAATCAAACTAATCTCAGTTGGCGGCTCTTTCTTATTTAGAAGTTTATGATTGTTATTCTGATTATTTTTAAAAATTGGTGCCTTGCACCTGGAAGGAACAAATGGGAGGGGCTGGCTAATGAAGGAACTTGGGTTTGCAAAACACTGTAAATAATTTAGTGTTGTATTTCAAGGAAAAAAATAGCTTTCTTAAATCATCCCCACAATATAAATTGCAGACTTACAGTATGGTCCTGGTAAGTCTAAATTTTTAAAGGGGCAATATTCAAAGAGACATAGATGTCTGTATTAATTATTTATTAGCCGGTGCCTTCCTTCGTTTCTAACTTATTATTAATTAGGCGCCTCTAGTCTTTCGAAGAGCGCTCCACTGAGCCGGTTGCAGCTTTAAATATGAATTAAAAGCAAATCCAACCTACTGTAATGCGAAAATTATTCCGTGTCTTGCATGGCAGAGATGAATAGCTGCGTGGATCAATACTGTGAAACTCAGCTTCCAACGACAGGGTTATTGATAGCTTATATTAATGATGTTAATGATGGAAAAAGGAAAACAACAGCCCACCCGACTTAGAAACTTTTTAGCTGCTGAAGCCCCGCAATAAAAACGGGAAGGGGGCAGGAATCGGGCTTAAGTGTAATAAGAAAATTATTTATGAAACCGGATAAATGACTTCAGAGACTTGATGCATTTGAACCTAACGCTCTTGGCTTCTGGTGGCCCCGGCTCCAGCTGGGGAGACCGCGAAAACCCCAAGCCGCGGGGAGCCGGGGGGCCGGGGCGCTCCGCCCGCCTCTGCAGCCTCCGGTTCGCTGCCTCTCCTCCCCCGTGCCCGCCGGGAGAGCCCTCGGGGCGCCGGTGCAGAAGCTTTTGGAAGTTGGTGGAAGGTGGCTGGCGCAAGGCGAGTCCCTGCCGGCGGGCGGGGGCAGGAAGCCAGATCCCAGGGGCCCGGCGGCCGGGACTTTGGCCTGATTTCCTCACTGCCTCGCTGATCACCGCCCCTGGAGGGGAGTCGAACGCTTTGGGCTCATGGGGGGCCCAGGACCTGCTCCGCAGGTGTCTCCCGCCCATCTCACCAAGGCCCTTGGGATCCCCAAACTGCAAACCCGAGGCTGGTGCCAGAGCAGGAGAGGGGGTGCTATCTATCTATCTATCTATCTATCTATCTATCTATCTATCTATCTATCTATCTATCTATGTCATCTATCTGCAGCCGTAGCCCTGTGGCATCCGATCTTGTCAGATCTCAGAAGCTAAGCAGGGTTGGGCCTGGTTAGTACTTGGATGGGAGTCTGCCTGGGAACACCAGGTGCTGTAGGCTTGGGAGATGGACCTGGCAACCCACTGCCAAAAATCAATCTGCCATTGAAAACCCTATGAACAGCAGAGAAGCATGACAATAGTGTTTCTCCTAGGGTCGCTATGAGTCGGATACCGACTCGATGGCACCTAACAACAACTATATATATATATATATATATATATATATATATATATATATATATATATATATATATATATATATATATATATATATATATATATATATATATATATATATATAGTTGTATAGTTATATAGTTATATAGTTATATAGTTATATAGTTATATAGTTATATATATAACTAACTATAACAACTATATATATAACAACTAACAACAAATATATATATATATATCGCAACAACACACACACACACATGTACATATATATGGAGAAAACTGTTCTAGACCGGGCAGAAAGACCGGGAGAGATGCCAGCTCCCCTCCTGGTGCCTGGGCGCGGGCGCTTTACCAGGCCCGGGCTCCCGGCCAGCGCGCGATCCGCCACAGTGTTCCCAGGCGTGGAGGGGAGAAGGCGCCCTCAGGTCTGGGCTCCATCCTTCGGTAATTCGGTCTGGCCTCCGCCCCCCTCCCCTGCCAACCCCCAGTATCGACCACTCTCCCGTTCCCCTAGCCCAGGGCCACTGCGAGGAGGAGGGCGCAGAGCGCGGAAGCGAAAGGTTAAATCCTGACCCTAGAGGGCAGCGGGAAAGGTCAGAGCCCAAGGGTCAATCATAGGCCCGAGGTCCCAGCCCCTCTGCTGGCGTGGAGCCCCCAGGTGCCCCCTTGCAATGAGGGCGGAGGTGAGGAGGCGACCCTGGCAGCCGCGGCGAGAGCGAGGGCAGCTGGTGGCGTTGGCGGCCGGGCCTGGCAGCGCATTCGGGCACCACCCCGAGTTTAGCATTTTGGGCTAGGGTCGGAAGCTGAGGGCATTTGCTCAGTGCGCCACAAGGGCGGACAGACGTCCGGAGCTGCAGGAAAAAATGCTTAGGTAGACCACACAGGCCAGCACAGGTTACTTCCCAAGAAGGACCGGGTATTTTTCCGTCATTGGGTCTTTAAAGATCAATCCCCCTCTCTTCCTTCCTCCCTCTCTGCCTCCTCTTTCCTTCCCTCACCTCCATCACACTTTCTGCCTCTTCTTTCCTTACATTTCTATCTCCTTCCCTTCCAGTTCCTTCCTTTTCCTTCCCTCCTTCCTTTCACTCCTTCTTATTCCCGCCTTTCTTCCTTCCCGATTTTCCTTCCTTTGCTCTCCACTTCTTTTCTCATTTTTCCCTCGTTCCTTCTCCCTCTTCTCCCCTTCTTAGTCTGTTCACAGCTAGCTTTCTTCCCTCATCCCCCTTCTTCTTTAGGTGAGGGCCTTGTGGAGTTCTCGGCACTTCTAGACTTTAATAGAATGATGCCAGCTCCATTTGGCATCGATGTAAACTAATCCTGTTTTTGAAGAAGAGACAGGTGGGCATCAGGTGGGCAAAGGGGGCACCCATGCTTCTGTGGGGCCCTTTGCTGTAACACGTCTCAGGTCTTTGCTCCTGTCCAACCTCATCAATCCCTGAGCTTGGGGCTTGTCCTCTGCAAAGGGTGCAGCTCCTCTTCCTAATGCCACCACAGTGCCATCTAGGCCTATGAGAACAACAAGACTTTTGGGGTGTTTTTATTTATTTGATTTCATTAACTTTTTTGAAAACAAAAGGAATCTCAAATGCTATAATCAGTAAAATCACCAGTTGAGCCTTAACTCTATCTTTGGGCACCAGGGGTGTCTCCATTGAAACCATGATATTGATAATTACACAAAACTGAAACTTCCTGCCACCCAAGAAGACTACCCTCTTTGCAACCTGGTTTCAAAGTCCACAATCAGCTGCGTGTTTCAGAGAAGGCCCAGCTGCACAGACCCAGCCTCACGGCAGCACGATCCACAAGCACAGGACCCTTCTTCAGAAGGGAAGCATAACAGATATGGCAAAAAAAAAGAAAAAAAAATCACTTGATTCTGCAAAAAAATCAATATCAAAATTAGATTTATTGTCTGCTTATGTGATTAAAAATGACAAAGTGTTGGCTTTTATTTTCATAAAAAAAATCCAGAAGGCTGAACAAAATAATGTACCACTGAGTTCGGCTTGTTTCATTTGCCTGGAAAAACCTGGAGGAAGGTTGAGAAGGGCAATGAGGGAGGCAGAGGCCCGCTGAGGAGAGATGAGCTCTGGTGTGTGTGTGGGTGTGCTGTTGTGTAGAAGAGAATAAATTTCCTAATCTCTAATCCGCCGCTGTGCCACCGGTCCAGTTAGGTAGTTCTCAGTTCTGATCCATTCCAAAGAAATGCTGGGTGATCTGCCCCTTTCCCCTAAGTTTTCAACTCAACTCCAGGCCTCAAGTCTTGTTTCCCAAAATAACTTGTAGGATATGGCTGCTTTATTGGTTTCTGGACTGGAGGAGCTCCAGAGCTTTTCGGTTGGTTCAGCCCGCCGCTCAGATCCGCGTCCGGCCGTGGATCCTACGAAGAACTGCCTGGTCTCTCTGTGTGTGCTTGTGTGTGTCTGGCATTGGCTGCTTGGCCTCTCATCCTGGAGAGGCTGAGTCTGGAATTCGGGAAAATGGGCTTTCCAAAACCTCTGTGGCTGGATTCTTCAAGTGTGGTGGGCGGCGCCCACATCGGAGGAATACCACTGCATTGGGCGAGCGTTGATTTCACCAACAACGGGGTTATTTATCTACGTTAAAAACAAAAAAGGAAAACTTAAAAAAAAAACCCACAAACAAGCAAACAAAATCAAAAAGCCCACAGTGTGTATCTCATTTTACAGTCTCCATCACCCTCAAACTGAGTCAGAAGCTACTCCGATCTTTCCACTCCCGCTTTCTGGTGCACGTCCTGCGTGTGCAGCGCATGCTCCAACAGTTCACTGCCTTGTTCTGGAATGAAGTGGTTCCTGGGCTGCGAAGGGTCATGGATCGTGGCAGTGGCTTCACGCACATTTAACAGCACTATTAGAAAAAAACAGCTACCAAACTGGATCCCTTAGAGTCCCTGTAAAGGTGCCTCACAGGGGTGGAGGTAGGACTGGGTTGTGAAGTCATTAATCAGTCTTCGTTTTTGTTCTGGAACCTAATGGAGAGGGCTTATTCCCTGGATGTTGTCAGGTGCCCTCGAGGTTTTGCTTGAGGAGTGGATTGCCACGTGCTTCTCCTGTTTTTGTGGTGCTGGGATTGAACGTGGGCTTCCTCAGATAGTGCAGAGCAGCGCTCTACCAACATAGCTAAACCCCAGCCCTATTCCTTGGGAGTTGTAGAAATAGAAGCCAACCATCTCCTCCAGGGACTATCCACATGCAGGGCTCCTTCAAGGCCGTCCTGCTTTCCTCTTGGCGTCCAGGGCTTAAGGAGAGGCGGAAGTGGAGCCCTTGTTTCCTGGAAACCTGACAGGCACTGCATCTAGCCGGACTTTCTTTCAGCTTCTGTCTTGCCTGGCCAGTGCACTCTAAGGTTGGGGTGCCTTTCCCCCAGACACCTGACAGCACGGATGCTTGGGTCCTGACCAAAAGACCTAATTATATCGCTGTGGAGATGGAGGCAAAAGCGAATCACTGGGTGGCTGCTGCTGTGGGGCAGCGTCAGCTCCTTCCAGCACGAAGGCACAGTGGCATCGGCTCCTGGGGGAACAAATCTGGCCTCTCCCATTGTCCTCCCTGGCCTCTTTTCAAGCTTCTTCTCCAATCAGTCTCCTACTCTGGCCTCCAGTGCCTGGGAGCTGCCAGCATAAGGGTCAAAGGTCAGGCACCTGCTTCCTGTCTCACCTTGGCCTCCAAAGCTGTCCTGGGTGTCCTGGAGGTTGTATGTCCATTGCCGACCAGAGACAACAGCTGCAGATCTCAGAGTTCCCCAAACCCCGATGGTGGCCACTCTATAATCATGCAGGGTCTTGACAGAGTGGGATAGGAGTGTTGTAGTTTAATTTAGGTAATCATACCCACACCATAAAGTCATGAATCTATAGATAGTTTAGTTTTTTTTTTTTTTTTAGATTGAAGAGCAGTCTTCCATTTCATCATTTCATTATCATTTCATTGCCCAACATGTCCACCTTGGCTGGAAAAAAAGTTGCCACCAGGGATGCTGGAAAGGCAAACAAATGTCCAGCCCTCCAACTAGGCTGTTCTGTTCCAAAGGGGCCCGACCTTCTGCCTGAATGGGGGCAAGGCCCGCAGAGTAAAAAGCAGATTTCTATGCATGTTCACAAGGCCCAATGTAATGAACACGTCTCCATCAATTTCTGGAGGCAAAGGGCTCAATTTACTTGTTTTAGCCCTGGCTGCCGGTTCTCAGCCTCAGCTCTGACCCACGACAGAGCAGCCAGTAGTTAGAATTCTCTCTCCAACGAAAGCGATGGTCAATAGAATTCTCAGTATCAAATGAGCAATAATTTGCTGTGGCTACATGCTGGATAATGAAAGATGTTAGTGGGAATCAATAAAAAATGAAAACACTTTTACTTACATCTTGAGTTACTGTTTTAAGAGAGCAAGAGATGTAAGGAACCCAAAGCTAAGTTCAGAGCTTCCCAATGCCCTCTTCCGAACCTAGAGGCAGAAATCTGTCACCACCTGACTGGCCCTTTTTGTCCCACAGGCCTCTACTTTCTCCTTCTTTGCCAACTGGAGAGTAGATTATCTGCATCAAATTAACCCCACAGAAACCAATAATAATTTAACTACCAGAGCTCTACATGGCTCCCTAACCCCCCTCTTTCCCCCATAGAAATAAAGTTTAAATTGTTTCTACCAGAACCAAGGGTCATCTAATTGGTTGTAGTTTACTAAGGTATTCAAGTGTTCCAAGCGGAATCCTCTTTTGCAATGCCTCAAAATGTGCATTTGACCAAGATGGTTGCACACGAAGGAGCCAAGGAAAATATTTAATTCTTTTCGATTTTTTTGTGTTATCATTCAAATCTGGAAAGTTCAGATCCTAAACTCATTTTTCTCAGGCATATTAATCCCCCAACTCTTTTCATATTCATTTCATCTGTTCAATTTGTTTTCAATTTGTATTGGGCTTATTTGTCCTAACGTCTGTTGCCTTGCCATTCAATCCTAAACACTTCTTACTTATCTGATTATTAAGGAACTTATTGTGAAACGACCAGAGAAATGGTACATTAAAAAAAAAAAAAAAAAGCTATCAAGACTTAAAAAAATGAGGAAAACACCCCGGCTGCTCTGCCTAAAACAGGCATAATGAAAAAGCTGATTGCCAGACCACTTCCAGCACCAAATCAATAGAAGTAAAGAGCATTTGAAAATGTGTATTTGCCTCTTTCTGCAGGTTTAAAAAGCCTACATTTTTTCCCTCTCCTCACTCCTTAAAAAACCAAAACAAAACAGGAATTTAGCCGCCCCTTTAATGCCTTCTAAGGAGCTGGTTGTGCCACCGAGTTAACCATCAGCGCTGCAGGGTCACTGGCCTGTGATCATCTTAAGCAGAGTTAGGGTTAGATTTGGAGAGGCAATTGGACAACCGAGGAGATCTAGAACCGAAAAACTAGAGTACGGAAGAGCACACAAGTTCCAATTTGGAGATTTCCCCGAGAGAGTGAATCGCCTGGCGGGGTTTCTACCCGGCTCACAAATGTAGGTGCGTTTGGCCGCCGCAAGCTGCTTGGCAGGAGAACCGCGCACAAACCGCAGACGCGCGCCCGCGTACCCGCAGCCAGCGCACGGCACGCCCGTGTTATTTACACCCCACTCAGAGGGCCTGGTCTCCGCTCTCATTTGCTACTTTAAACTCGCGGGGAGGACCTGTTACCCAGCCCTCGCGGGGTAGGCAGGCCAGGAGGGGAGCGTCCCCTGCTCCGCTACCCAGCAGTGACGCGGGCGTCGCCCTCCGCCCCCGGCTCCCACCCTGCCCGCCTTGGCCACAGGCTCGGCAGTGGACGAGCGTGGCCGGGCCCCCGGAGCCCCCGGCCTGGCCTCCCTCCCAGCTCTCCTCCTCCGCCCACCGCCGCGCACGCCCGCGAGGCTGGCTTACCCGGGTGGGCGAGTCGCGGCGCATTAGCAGATTTCATGGCAAGTTGCTTCCGCGACCTGCGATCGGGTTCGCGTGCGAGGATTTGCCCCCTAGGAGGGAGGGAAACGAGAGTCAATTTGCATAATTTCAAATGAGAAACAGGGAAATCAGGAGCCCAATTTTAAACCTTCAGATCTCCCCCCCCAACCCATAAATCACCGACCCCCGCCCGGTGCGGAGCACGAAAAAAGAAAATCAGCACACGTTGCAGGTGATACCTTTTATTGCGCTCGTTTTAAAGACAGGGGCAGGCCGACCCCTGACCGAGGACTTTCTCCGCAGCGCGGCCTTGGGCAGTTGGGTCAGCTGGGCCGCTCCTGGGCACATGGATTTCTGCAAGGTCGCGGGGTTAGGCGCGCGGGGAAGAAAAGACCTCGGGCTCGGTGCCCAGCGGCCCCTCTCGGCGCCCAGGGCCTGAGCCAGACGCACAAACCCAAATTCCCTCCAGCTCCTTCGGCTCCATCTTTAAATCCAGGCAAGGATCAATTCCCTCTCTCGCGCGCTCGCTCACACACATTTGTAGCCATAAATAAACAGCTTCCAGCTCAATCAGGAACGGGAGAAGAGAAAGGGAGAAGGGGAGATAAAGGAGCGGGAACCCAGCGCGAGGCTCGCCGCTCCCGGCGCCGAGCGGCTTTTTTTTTTTTTTTTTTTTGGTCAGGCCAGCCTCGCATTTGGGGATGCAACTTGCATTTGAATAGCTGCCCGGGCTTGTTATGGACCCGGCAATGCTCTGAAAGGGAATCACTATGCAAATTGTCCCTGTTACAATCGAAAGGTTCGATCTCCAGAAGCTGCCTGACGGAAGTTGATGTCAGCTATCTGTGCATTAGGTTGCATTACCGCCTTCGCGGGCCTCCTCGCCACCCCCGCTCGCGCCTGCAGGAGAGGATTTTTTTTTTCTTTCTTATGTGTATATTTTCCCTCAGTAATTAAGAGAGAAAGGAAGGAAGGAAGAAAGAGAGGGGGGAAAAATAAAAAAGGCTGAAGGTGGCTGCAGAGCTGGCTGGGCCCTGGGAGTCTCAGGGGCAGAGAGGAGGTGTGGCAGCCGAGGTTGGGTGTGTGTGTGGGGGGTCCTTTTGCAGCAGGTGTCGACCGTGCGTCTGAAATCAAACATTTAGAAACGCATTTTTAGTGCTGTGAGGACGAGGAGGTGGCGGGGGTTGGGGCGGCGGTGTCTGCCTCCGCCCGCCCGCTTGATCCTGCAACGCTGGCTGCGGATCAATACCCGCTCGCTGTAATCCCAGTAATTGTAGGGTTCGCAGCTTTTATTTTAAAGGAATAGGACGCCAGGGCGCGGGCTGGCGGCGGTGCCCCCGGGGGCCGTGCGGGGCACCCTCTTTCCCCTGGAGTTCCCAAAACCTCCCCGCAGCACAGTGGCTGCAGGATCGCAGCACCTGGGCCCGAGCTGGGCCCACCTGGGGGTCCCGCGGGACCGCAAGGCCAGCGTGGCGTCCGGCCAGGGATGGCCCTCGGGAGAAGACGCTCGGGGGACCAGGGCAGGCGGCCGGCTGGTGGGTGCTTCTCAGGATCAGCCTTTGCCTTAGCCGGCAGGCCGGGCCTGGGCAGCACCGGTCCCAGACCTCGTCCACTGGGGTCGAAGGATGCAGGCATCAGGCCTGGAAAGGGAGAGGTTTTGCGCTTTCTGCCTCCTTGCAGGGCCAGAGGCCGGGCGCAGCTTCTTGCAGGCCTACCTTGGGCCTAGCCTTCATGGAGCCCTTGACTTGGAAGTCAGGCAGGGGCGCTAGGACCCGGCGAAATCTCCCCTTAGGCCCGAGCTTCCTCCAGGAGCTCGGAGCCAGGCGGTCGGCCGACCCAACAACCCGCCTCCAGCCTCTGCCGCCCGCGCCTAGCTCGCTGGCAGAGCCTGGGCAGCGCTGCCGGGGCCTGAGACTGGCCGCTGGCCGCCCGCAGCTTCTGGCGCCCCCGAAAATGACCATCTGTCATTCAATTAAGGTTTCAGGGCAGCTGATGGGGGAGCTAGGGTCAGTGACCCCAGGACAAAACGTCCTGCTGCCTCAGATAGGAGAAGTTCAAATGTTAAATGCAGAACATTGTGCCCTTTCCCAGTCCCGGCCCCCACCCGGCCGCAGGTCCGGCCAGTGGACAGCAGCCGGGTGAAGGGCAGCGGTCATTAGCACTTAGATTTCAGCCTTGGGCTGGGCTCCTTCTGTTGGGCTATTTTGACCAGAGAACCTTTAACCCCTTCAGGCCAGCGCTCTCTCTAGGGAGGGACAGATTGTCTGAAGGAGCAAAGAAACAGAGGGACATCAGCTGCACCCCTCTGAAGAGGATTCAAACTGTATTTCTGTTCACTAATCCATAGGAACATGCCTGCAGCCGTAGCACTGTGGCGTCTGATCCCATCAGATCTCGGAAGCTAAGCAGGGTTGGGCCTGGTTAGTACTTGGATGGGAGACCAACTGGGAACACCAGGTGCTGTAGGCTTGGGAGAAGGGCCCAGCAACCCATTCCTAAAAAACAATCAGCCATTGAAAACCCTATGAATAGCAGAGACGCACTGACAACAGTGATTCTCTTGTACATAGGGCCACTATGAGTTGGACACTGACCGGAGGGCACCTAACAACAACAGCAATCCATAGGAAAAGCAAAAGACATACCTGTGTGATAGAAGAAAGTTCATTATAGTCAAAAAAACTAAAAGGTCTTCGTAAGGTTTTATTTATCTATTTATTGCAGTACTTGGGGGTTGAATCCAGGGCCTCACCACATACTTTGTAAATGCTCCACAATGAACTGCACCCCCAGCCCATTTATTATTATTATCTCCAGACAGGGTCTTGCTAAGTTACCCAGGCTGCCTCTGGCCTGGAACTTGCCATCCTCCTTCCTCAGCCTCCTGAGCCTCGAGGATTACAAGTGTGCCTCACAGCACCCAGCATTCATAAAGTTTTATTTAACAATTTTAGTTTTGGGAAAGAGGTATATTTATTAAATATGTCAGTGGAATTCCTGGGCCAATATGGGGAGAGTGGATCTGTAAACAATTCCAGACTGTCTTCCTATAATTGTGCTTACGCAAATGTGTGTGAGTGGTGATCAGCTTGAGCTAGCTATAGACAGCTCCATCTGAAGTGTTGTTGATGAAAAGTCTTGACTCAGACTCATTTACAATTGGAAATAGCTTGGACAGTTGGCCTTTGCGTTTTGAGACTTTCCTATAGAAAGTTATTAGTAGAATTCAGAAAATCATTAGGCATCCTCAGGCTGGGGGCATTTAGGTATCAATATGCTTGGCTTCTCCACACCAGACCGAGGGAGAATCAGCTGTGTACTTAGCAGTTTTCAATGGGAAGTTGCAACTATTCCTCTTATTTACTAATCATGATGCCTGCAAGCAGCTCTGTTAGCAAGATGCCTTTTCAAGGCTTGGAAATTTACGTCTTTCCATGGCTAGTTAGTAATAAAGGAAAGATCAAGGACTTCTTAGCTTCCAGCCCCCAGTTCTCCACATTAAACCTACGTCCTACTTTTTGGAAGTTACTATCAAGCAGTCAATTAATCAATCAGGCATTCATCATTGGAGCACCTTAGCAAATTTTTCATTGGATAACAATGAATAATGCATGGCCCTCCAGTATATTGACTGTGGTAAATGGTCTTTAAGGTAAGGTGCTTCAACAAGTACCTTTAAATAAAATCAAAATAAAAAGTTTACCACAATCATAATAAATTGTTCAGTCATCTTCCTATTGACCCACATAGCATCTTTCTTCAGGGGCATTTGGAGTTATTTCTTTTTTTTTTACCCTTACAAACAGACCAGAACAAATTGATGAATTGAGCTTTCACTATGCTAATTTAGACATTATAAATATTTAATTAAGATCCCTAATAGCCAGGCATACAGGGGCCCTGCTCTACTTTACACTCTTCTTAATCTAAAGTAAATGCTTTTCCCATTAATAGCTTGATGCCATTTTAGCAGCTTCCTCAGTAAAAGGGGCCCATTTAGTTCAAAGGGAGGGGGGCACTGCACAGGCTGCATTAGGCAGGGGTTTATTCTTGTTTGTAAAGGATCCTGGGAACAGTGTCAAGTCTATACGAATCCTACATTTCCCAGTTCTTGCTTAAGTGAGACCGTTCTAAGTAAAGGGAGGATCTCTCAGTTCCATTTTTCAAGGTGGGATAATCTTTCAAGGTTGTGCTAGAATAAAAATGTTGTTGTTAGGTGATGTTAGGTGCTGTTGAGTTGATATCCCACTCATAGTGACCCTGTGCACAGCAGGCAAAACACTATTTATTGTCAGTGCTTCTCTGCTGTTCATAAGGTTTTCAATGGCAGATTGATTTTTTTGGGAGCGGGTTGTTGGGTCTGTCTCCCAAGCCTAAAGTACCTGGTGTTCCCAGGAGGTCTTCCATCCAAGTACTAACCTGGCCCAACCCTGCTTAGCTTCTAAGATCTGATGGGATCACATGCCACAGGGCTACAGTTGCAGGCAGAATAAAAATGCAGGTATTTTAGTAAGGCTTACATTAAACAGTGGATCACAGATAACAGACAAGCTTTCCAACATGGAATATGCTACTCTTTCTAACAAAGAGTGGTGTAGTGAAAAGAATTCTGAACCAAGAATCAAAAGGCCTAAGTTGAAATCCCATAGTGCTCACAGTGGGTCTGTGGGATAAGGGATTTGACCCCTCAGACCCTCATTTTCTCCTTTAAAGGGGAGAGAAGTAATGTCTATACCATAGAGCTAAAGATTGAATAGGAGAATAAGCTGCTTGACATGTGGTAGATACTCAGTAATTACTGAGTTAATTTGTAAATGACTATAAGAATTTTGTGCCTGCAGCTGTACCACTGTGGCTTCTGATCCCATCAGATCTCAGAAGCTAAGCAGGGTCAGGCCTGGTTTATACTTGGATGGAAGACCACCTAGGAATACCAGTGCTGTAGACTTGGGAGAAGGACCCAGCAACCCACTCCTAAAAAACAATCTGCCCTTGAAAACCCTATGAATAGCAGAGAAACAGTAACAATACCATTTTTGTCTGTCGTATGTAGGGTTGCTAGGAGTCAGATACTGACTCGACAGTACCTAACAACAACAACATAAGAAATTCACTAGCCCTTTTCTTTTCTTATATCTATTCTAGTCAGCTCTGAAATAATCATCATAATATAACATTGCAACAACATTTTATACTTGCAAACATTGTCTCATCAATCCTTTGATTTAGTCTCCATAATAGAAAGTAATCGGGCTGGGATTTAGCTCAGTGGGTAGAGCGCTGGGCTGCAGTCTCTGAGGTCCCGAGTTCAATTCCCAGCACCACAAAACTGGGAGAAGGACCTGGCAATCCACTCCCAAGGCAATCCCAAAATAGTCAGCCATTGAAAACCCTATGAGGGTCGCTATGAGTCAGATACCAACTCGACGGCACCTAACAACAACAATAGAAAGTAGGTAGAAACTGGAAGGCTTACCTAACTCTGGCCAAGAGGCAATATAAGAACAGATACTGGCACTTACAGTCCAAAGCTCTGAGTCATAAGTTCTGACCACTGAAATGTTCTTACCCAACAGTCCTTGTGTGGTTTAGAAAGATTCAAGGAGAAGTATTATATTTCCCTGGGAGCAGGAGTCAGGTCAGGACTGAGAGTTTTGGAAATTAGAAACTCTCCAGGCTGATGTAACTCTGGGACTAGAATCTGCAGATGTTGACTGCTAAATATCGTAAATGGCTGAAGAAAGGAAAAGAAGCTTCTGACAGTGTAAGTTTAAAATATTGGAAACCATCAGCTGTCTTTTTTATGAGACTATTTCTCAAAGAATTTGTGACAAAAAAGATTTGAATTTTTTTTTTTTTTTTGATACAGGGTCTCACTACATAGACCAGGCTGGCCTTGAACTTGCGACCTTCCTCTGCCTCCCAAGTGCTGGAATTATAGGTATGCTCCATAATGCCTGGCAAAAGTTGATTTTCTAGATGTTGCTGGTTATTAGGAAAATACCAACTCTGAAGTATTGCTTTTTGTTTGCTAGCACAACATAAATACCTACTACTTAATGTAACACATCCATTAATACTGGCACAATAGATACCTATCTAGATCAAGTGTCTTATATAGTACTTTACACAACAAACCTCCTAAATTTTACATTTTGGCAACTATTGCTCCCCCATAGTTTCTCTCAGTTGTTAATGGAACTCCTCTGACCTCTCTGAGGAGTCTTCACCACCACGCTGCTCTTCTGGTGAGCATCTCCCTCTTTGCTTCCTTATGGCTCATACTCCACTCTACCCATTTCCCAAAGGCAGTCCTATGGGAGGTAGAGCCAGCCTTTCTCTCTGGTTGCATTCTGTAGGGGGCATCACTGCTGGGATCTTGAGAGAAAAGCCTCCATCTTCTTATATTTAAGGGGAATATGGTATTCACACCTACAACACTTCAGATGACAACATACTGCTAATAGTTTTGATAGAATCTCTGCTGTAAGAATTCAGAGAGAAAAAAGATCAGTTAGACCAGAGTAATCAGATAGGGTTGTAGGGAGGAGGTGAGACTTGGGCCTAGATTTCAAGAAATGGAAGGAGAGCAAAGGACATTTTGGATGTGGGTACTCCCTACAAAATGGGCAAAGGTACAGGGCTAGGAACCGGAGATTTTCTTTGTGCCTTCCACTATAAAAGGAAATACTGAGTAAGCCAGAGCTAGAAAGTAGAGAGTTGAGAAGCCTTCAGAAGATCCTTTGGTCCATCTTATAACATAGAGCTCAGTAGGCAACAACTATTATTTTTAGTACCTTTAGACATTTAGTTCTCCCATCCTTAAGGAGTCTGTGATTTCTAAGCCATAAGCAAATTCACTGCCCATTCAATATCCATTCTCCTTTTCTTTGGTAGTAACAATACATCTATACTATTTGCTGCAGCAGTGTGTCTAGATATGTAACTATATCTCTTAGCCTCTCTTGCAGAAAGCCTTAGTGGTCCATGAGAAGCACTCAGTTGTCTTGTGGTAAGATGTCCAAGAAAGTGCTTTAAATGAATCTGAATCAACTAAAATGTAGTTGGCCTTTGATCCCTGCTCCATTCTTTTTCCTGATGCTTGGATCATGGAATGGGTGGTTGGACCTATAGTGGTCATCTTGCTAGTACGACACAATTCTGAGGATAGAAGCTATGTGCTGAAGCTGGTGTGGCAAAATGATGGAAGGAGCCTGGTACCTGAGGACCATGTGGTTGCCATTCTGGGGTCTACCTCTGGATTTTTCTTTTTTCATATTTAAGTCAAAGACATCTCAGATGTTACTAGCAGCTGAGTATTTCTAAGTGATGCAATCCCCATGGACTTTGAAAGTAGACACTAAAAGCTGGCAGTCCTAGCAGGGGCATAGTGACACTTCCTAATCATTCAGTCAAAAGAATTTCATGTCTCTTCATTTTCTGTAGCACATCAGGTGTACTGGCCATTTCCCTTTTTGTTGTATTGCATACAGGTGCAGTTGGTTTCTTATTACTTATCCTAACTTCAGTTTTCATTCTATGTCCCCCATTCCTATGTCCTCTTTCATTTACCTCTGTTTCTCATATGAAGTGGTTTTGGATTTCTCATTTTTCTTTTCCTTTCCTCTTTTCTTTTTCTTTTCTTCTTTTCTTGTCCTTTCTTTTTTCTTTTTTGCAGTACTTTGGGATTGAACCCACAGCCTCACACCTACTTTGCAAGTGCTCTACCACTGGGCTGCACCCCCAGCCCCTTTTTAGTATTTCATTTTGAGAGAGAACCTTGCTAAGTTGTGCAGGCTGCCTCTGATCTCAATCTCTCGATGCTTCTACCTCAGTCTCCCCAGTGACTGGGATTACAGGTGTGTGCCACTGCACCCAGCGGCTACGCTCACGTTTCTTAAACTAGGCTTATTCATTAGTCATACTTGTAAGCTTCCAATTACTTCATTGTTTCCCTCCCCCCTTCCTCTCTCTCTCTCTCTTTTGAGACAAGTCTTACTGTGTAGCTTGGCTGACTTAGAACTTGAGATCTTCCTGCCTTAGCCTTCAATAGATCTTTTAATGTCAAATCTGAGCACTCAAATTTAGAGTGTATATTCTTAAATAATAAATTGCTTTATTTCTTCTTTACATAACTATTAGAGTGTTGTGAAATATGTGCATCAGTTATATTATCAGTGCATTTTACTTCAGGATAGTAAAGGAGACATAACAAAATGCCTATTAATAAAGAGGTTGCTGGGTCAGATTGGGTCACGCAGTGTTCTTTAGACCCATGCCACGTAGAAGGTCTGCTTACCCAGACTGACATGGGCTGCTTTCTGAGGCAAGCCTGCATCCAGGTGGGGTATAAAGTAATAGACATTATTATTATACATTCTATGAAAGGAAGGGGACATTGGTTTGTAGAAAGGCTACCCCAAATGACCTTGTCCACAGGCATGTAATTTTTTCTCTTTTGTTTGAGTTTGATTTGTCTATTTCTGTCTCCTTCGAAACTTAAAGCACTATTCTTTTTTCTGTTGTTACATACCCTCTTCAGTTTCAGATCTATTAATATAAATAATAAAAGATCCCCAAATCTAGCTGGGCATGGTGGTGCATACCTGAACTCCCAGTGACTTGTGAAGCAGAGGCAGGAGGGTCACAAGTTGAGGCCAGAGGCAGCCTGCCTACATAGCAAGACTCTCTTTCAAAATAAAAAGTAAGAAAATGGGCCGGGGGTGCTGCTCAGTGGTAGAGCACTTGCAAAGCATGTATGAGGCCCTGGGTTCAACCTTTCAGTATTGAAAAAAAAATTCTTTAAATCTGCAGAAAATGATTTTCACCTATCTTTTTCCTCTTACTGCTGCTATTGTCTCAATTTCAGAGCATTTCGTTTCAAAGCATTGACTTGTTACCAACAGTTGTGCCAAGTCACACATTAGAATGGGCAGGTTCTTCTGGCTTCATTGATTTACAACAAATCTGTTCTCCTGAAAAATATTGAAGACATGAAAATACTGAAATATATATTCCTTCCCCTTTGTGTTCTAGAAATGCAAAACTCATAGTCACTGCAATTTTAGTGTCTGGAAACAGAATAAAAGCAGAGAGAATCATATAAGGAGATAGAAATGGAAAGAGAATTTGGATTTAGAATAGATATACAACTAATATTTTAAGTCAAAACCCCAAATCAAATATGCTTCTTCTTAAATTTTTAAAATTCAACATTTTTTAATAGGACCAAAAATAATATCACAGCAACTTCTGAGGATTCTCAAGCATGGCTATCATGAACATTAGGTTCTTAGGAAAGTTGGACAAAGAGGGTGTAAAAACCTTAGCGGGTAGAGCACTTGTATTTACTCCCACTCAACTCGAGCCATAGACTCAACTCGAGTCTATAAAATATTTTGGGTATAAATTAGGTTGGACAGAGAATTTTTCTTCAGAAGCAAAAGGCAATCATTGCTTAGTGTTCTTTTTATTGAATTCGAGCAAGCATAAGAAATCTATATTTTCAGCATCTCTGGGTGATTTAATTCTTATTCTTAGAAAAATTTGTGATTACTAACAAATGGCCAAATACAAAGAAGAATTCCCTTTTATGAATTAACTTTAGCATTTAAACAAAAATATAACTTGACCTATGTGGTAAAAATATTCCATTTATTTTTTTTCTGAGTTCTTTTGTTTTGAAATGTCAAAGATCCTTAATTAGATATTTGACATTAGAAAATTAATGATAGTCCCTTAGCAACATGGGTGGTTTATATATTTCAAGAACTTCTTTACTATAATGACAATACAAATACAATATTTCCCATACAGATAATACTGAGTTGGAATAACATCACAATTTTCAGAGATACTAAAAGCCCACTCCCGAAACAATCAGCCACTGAAAACCCTATGAATAGCAGAGAAGCGCTGCTCTAGTTCAGGGCATGGCACAGTGTCAGGGAGTGTTTTGTTTTGTTCTACATAGGGTTGCTATGAGTTGGACCCGATTGTAAGGCACCTAACAACAACAAGATCTTTAAAACATTGTTTTAAAATGAATGTAAGATATGATATTCTAGTTATTAAGATTTTATTTTTTGCAAAATAGGGCATATATTTAATGCTGACTTAA